>WAAB01018435.1:0-26354 GCA_013389865.1 Piaya cayana | reverse complement strand
AAAAAAAAAAAAAAACACAAATGATGAACAGCAACTAAAGAAATGTAAATAATTCATAAATACTTGTTTCTGCTCATCCTGGCATTCGTGCACAGCACAGCCGTTCTCAAACAGCTACGCAAACAGAAAGCTGTTTGTGCAATGATGCTCACATCCCCCTTTCCATCACTATTTGCAAACAGCAGCCTGAAAGCAGAGCAAGTCGCTGCAACCAGCCGTACTGAAAGGAACAAGATAAGGCACAGCAATAAATGCTTTCTCATCACAAAGGAGCACGATTAGTCCCATCTCATTAGTATTTTATATGATATAGAGTTCAGGTTTGTGTGAGGGCTCGAGGCCTGCAATGTGGCAACTTTTATATAAGTTATATATCTTAAGGTAATGCCATGAGGCTAAAAAGAATCAGCTGTCTCAGTGTTGTGGTTTGCTTGGGTTTTTTTCCAAATCTGCAGATGGGACGCACATTTTATCAGTACAATTGAGGATTCCAGGACACCTGAGCCAAAGGTGCACAGAGGATGACATGATTTATTAGGGTTTTGACAGAAGGCAAAACATTAGGTTGAGATGATAACAGAAAATAATAAGAAATCATCAGATAAGCCGTTCATGGGGGAAAAAAAATCATTGGAGCATTATGGTATTTGAGGACAAAGTGTTTAAAATAGCTCTTCAGGGCAGGGACCATGAACAGTTGAGGCTCCTCAGTGTGTGAGGCAGAGGAGGAGCAAGCTGCATTCGTGGAAAAGGTCCTTGTAGGACTGGGAGAAGTGGCCAGCTTGTGCCAAGGATGGGCAAGTGAACCCAACCATTACCCTTTCCAGCACAAAGTCTCTGGGAGATTAATGCCAGCAGCATTTCCAGGGATGCATGTCTCTATCTGAATTTCCAGAAACGTTGACTTTGTCCAAGAAATAGAGCCAGACATTTCTCTTGGCAAATCCTCTTCCTTTCCTACAGTGCTTTGGCACCTCTGAAGCAGCAATAAGTCACTGCACAGCTGACCAGAAGAACATCAGCAGCTCCAAGCTCCCAAGACTTCACAACCAGCTGCTCAGATCCACTTTTCAGGCACAAAGCAGGGTCTTCAAAGGCTGATACCTGTGGTCCAATATAAGGGTGCTCCACTCCATGTGGGGCAGCTCCAGATGTGTGCAGACCACTCAGTCTTTCATTTAAATACATACTGGAGTAAATAAACAATGAAGAATAAAATATTTAGACATAATTTCAGTTTGATGCGGGGGCCAAGGGTTTCTCCCACCATATTACAATCTCCATACTGTCACCTGAATTAAAATTGGCGATGCTATGTAGGTGAGAGTGGATAATTTGGGTAATCCCTTGGAGCCAGCTCTCCAGGTGACCACAGATGAACCATTTGCCTCCAAGGATGGATGTATTTACCATTGGCTCCTTTCTGATTCTTTTCTCCCTTATTTTTTTCACAGTAAGTTGCTGTACTTTTCTTCTCCTAAGAAAAAGCTATTATTTATGTAAGATGAAACAAGAAGAGGAAGAGAAATGAGTGGCAGGAGTGCCAGGACTTTCTCATACTATGAGCCTAGTTCTCTTCAGTTTTTTATGACAGGACAGATTAAAAAAAACATAACCAAACAAAACAAAACAAACAAATCATGGTCAAACATCCTACTCTACCTCTCTTCCAGCAGAGGAAATTTCCAGGGTTGAAGCAGGGTGGATGAGCTTTTCCAGCAGCCCCTGACGTCACCTCGCAGAGGGCTGCCAAGTCCCCTTGCTCTTAAATCCCTCTTTGTGTTTTACCCAGCCTAATTAAGTTGCTTAATTCCATTTCGTGGATGCATTGTGGGAGCAAAGCTCTGTTCCAACAATGTTAAAGAGCCTGGGTTAGAAGTTAAAGCACCCACTAATGTGTTCAAATGAGTTCTTACTTGGAGCTTTACAGTGAGCTGGAAGATACCTGGTTTGTACTTTTGGTGGCAGGGGGACAGGGCAGGGTCAGATCAGCTTAAGGTCCCGCTTCCCACACCCTAGCTTTCTCTCTGAGCTCCTCAGATTAATCACAGCCTGCTGAGACCACCTGAAGGAGCTGAAAAGTCCCCACATACCTCTTGAGCTTTGCCCTTTGGAACATTTTTGACCAGCAACAATATTGGTTTTTCCTAAAATTGTTCTTCTTGGGTTGCATCTCCGTCCTTGGGAGGGTAGTGCCGCTGACCTCTCTCCTTCTGGCAAGAAATCCTCCCTGTACCCAACAGCTTCTTCACCCCCCCAGGATCAATTCTGCAGAGATAATTGATGGTGCCTTCATCAGGTCTTTCTTCTCTCAGTAAATACAGTCCCTTGTAGCCAGCATTAGCATGGTCAAGTGAACCCTTTGCAATCTACGGCCAAGGGTGAGGAAGTTTTGCCGAGAAAAAGGTTGTGTTAGCAAACTTGGAGGCTTGCTGCTGGGGCAGAATGGGAGGACTGAAAGGAGCAGCATTCGGCTTCTCTCGGGCTGTTTTATTCCTATACTTTTTGTGTACTTTGCATAATAATGCAATAGAGTTGACAAAAGATTTATTCCTGGCGCCTATAAAATGACACAATGCAATGAGTTTTAAATGGAGAGGAGAAAAAAAAAATATTCAAGAGAAGAGGTAATTATGCAGGCTCTTCTTAAAATCTGTAAATGTTATGGACAGAAATTCAATTAGTACAGAGGGAAGCTGCAGAGGCACTTATTTTTCCTTCCTTTTTTTTTTTTTTTTTTCTCCAAGCCTTTTAATGTCCAGGCAATCAAGTGTCTTTAAAAGATGCCAGTTGTGCCTGTGCACAAGCATGCAGGCATGTATAAGGTTCATACATCTGTGTGTGTGTAAGGTTTGATGTTCTTTGCCCTTCTGTTCTTCTCTTGTGAGACCTCATCTGGAGTCCTGTGTCCAGTTCTGGAATCTTCAGCATAAGAAGGATATGGAACTGTTGGAAAGGGGTCCAGAGGAGGCTACAAGGATGATCTGAGGGCTGGAGCACCTCCTATACAGGCTGAAAGAGCCGGGGTTGTTCAGCCTGGAGAAGAGAAGGCTCCGAGCAGACCTTATAGTGACCTTCCAGTACCTGAAGGGGCTACAAGAAAGCTGGGGAGGGATTGTTCACAAAGGCTTCTGTTGATAGGACGAGGGGCAGTGGCTATAAACTGGAGAGGGGCAGATTTAGACTAGAAATAAGGAAGAATTTCTTCACCATGAGAGTGGGGAGGCACTGGAACATGTTGCCCAGGGAAGTTGTGGCTGCCCCATGCCTGGAGGTGTTCAAGGCCAAGTTGGATGGACCTTGGGCAGCCTGACCCAGAGGGAGGTGTCCCTGCCCATTGCAGGGGGGTTGGAACTGGGTGGTCTTTAAGGTCCCTTCCCACCCAAACTATTCAATGACTCTATGACTCTATATCCTCACACAGCTGCTTTGGCTTACGATGGAGCACCACTTGCTTAAGCAGAAAGATTTTTATGGATTATGTATAATCTTAAACTGGCGGTGCTCAACCATGGGCTATAGTGTGTGCATATGGTTTATATAAATCAATAACTCTCACAGAGCACATTTTGCTCTGAAGTACATGTTCTGACTGAAATGGAGTTGTTTTTATGAGTGCTGGGCACCCAAGCCTTTTACAACATGCCTTGCTTTTTAAGGCCTATTGAATCCTCAGCCTGAATTGCTATAGGCCCCAGGAAGGACTTCACATGGGTGTTTATCCTTTTTGGAAAGCATTTTTAAGGCTCTACTTTGTGTACTTGCTGATATATCCTCTCAGGTACGATGTCATCAGCTCCCACGCAACCCTTCGTGCAAGCGAAATCTAAACATGGAAACTATGATTGCTGCAATTTAAAATGTGTAGCTGAGCAAAGTGGTAGAGCAGCCACTTCCCTGGAACCAATGGGAGAGCCCATGGGGACATGAGCCCCATCCCTGCACTGGCCCAGCCATTCACCACCACACCAAACTTCTCCTGCCCCATCACTTTGGAACATGGTTTAGTGGTCACGGTGGTGTTGGTTTGACTGTTGGACTGAATGACCTCCGAGGTCTTTTCCAACCTCAGTGATTGTATGACTAGATCTCAACTGTCTTACCATTTCCTACAAAGAGGACACCACAAAACACAAATCTTGCTTTATTCTTCCTATCAACAGTACAAATTGGCTGAAGCTGAGAAGGGTTTTGCACAGCTGTAAACACTGTGCTCCGGCTCTCTGGAGAAGCAGGTGCTCCTTCAGACCGTGCCTCCACCTGCAACACCAGCCCCCAGACACAGCCGGGCACAGGGTGTGTTTTTTTGAAGCTCCAGCTTTCTTTTGCAGAGGGAATCTCTCCAGGAAATGATATTTACTAGGGTTGAAAGGAGCCATGAAGAAGCTGGCTTGGTTGCCTTTATGCGTAATTATCCTCGGCATCTTCTTGAAGGACGTGTCTGTGGACTGTGTGCATGGTGATTTGGGGGCTATGTGGTTGCCTTTATTTAGAAAGCTACTGAAATGCTCAGGCTTCTCCAGCTTTATCCTCAGGGTTGTTTCACTAGGAACAGACTTAAGAGGGTCTGTAGGCAGCAAATGCAAACCAAGAGCACCATCTACCGTCCGACATCGCAGGATTATCTCTTAATGACTTGTCTGGGGTTCAATAAAGGGACTGTGATTACAGTCAGGTTCCTCGACTGTTGCACTGAGCGTTGTTCAATAGCTTATTAGAGTTTACTAATCAGGAAACCTCACAGAGAAATGGATTTTTCTGTTCAGTACTTACTCCACATGTGAAACTCAGCATTTACAGGGGTACAGCGAGTCCCTCTTAATTCCACACAGTGAAATACCACAAAGAGGTTTACTTCCAAGATACAAGAACATGTATTACAGACTGTGCAGCCGATTCAAAGACTCATGAAACCAAACAGTGGCTCACATTTTTCAGTGGAAGTAACGTGTTTAAACAGCAGCAGAAGGAATACGTTAACCTGCATTACGTCAGCTCCACACAGAAGAACTTCTTAAGAAAAGAGCATATGAATTGCATAGCCCAAAGGTTCTGTCCATCATCACTAGGCTGTGCAGAGTGACCCACCCTCAGCCTGGGAGCAGAAGCACTTGAAAGCAAGAACAAGCTATAAGGTTGTGGTCCCCACTGCTGACCAAACGGGCAGGGAGGTGCAGGGTAGTGGCCATCAGGATGGCTCCATATCCCCTGACTCACAAAGTGGGATCCTCTTACCCACCTCAACCTGTTTAGTTGTTTGCTTAGGTCTGATTTTTGTTTGCTGTCTTCTGCTTGGGGGGCAATATCCTATGTCTTTATTTATGGGGTGGGGGCTGGTGCATTTGTTTACAGTTTGTGGGAGGGGTTGTTGTCCTTTAATCCATTGGTAATTTTCAATTCTACCTGGTGACTCAAGGAGGCTTTTCATGGAATCATAGAATGGTTTGTGTTGGGAGGGACCTGAGACCTCAAAGCCCATCCCGTTTCTGGATCAGGTGCTCCAAGCCCCATCCAACCTGGCCTGGAACACCTCCAGGGATGGGGTGGCCACCACTGCTCTGGGCAACCTGGGCCAGGGCCTCCCCACCCTCACAACAATACACACCTTCCTAATATCTCATCTCAACCTCCCCTCTTTCAGCTTAAAATCATTCCCCCTTGTCCTATCTCTGCACTCCCTAAGAGCCCCTCCCCAGATTTCCTGGAGCCCCTTTCAATCCTGGAAGCTGCTCTGAGGTCTCCCTGGAGTCTTTTCTTCTCCAAGTTGAACAACCCCAACTCTCTCAGCCTGTCATCACAGGGGAAGGACAGTGGAAGCAGCAGCCAGTGAGCAGGTGAGTGCTGGTGCAGCCCCGTCATGTAGGGAGCGATGGTCAGGCAACGCGTGGGGCAAGATCCAGCTCTACTTAATATCTTTATTACTGATCTGAACCCCACCCTAGCCCTGGCTGCAAGTCCCTGCCATGGCCACAGGAACAGGAGAAAATCAAAGGAAGAACTTAACTCTTTCTTGATCATCATTAGGTGACATCTGCACCCCATTTCGGGCCACCCAGTAGAAGTTAAACTTGAGTGCAAGAGTGACTATGGGAGTACTGATAAGAGATAATCTGCATCTGGTAGTGAGTGTTGCCGTTGTGATTCAGTAGCGTTTTATACCCACTTTGGTTTTGTGTAATAAACAGCCAAAGCACAGATCAACTGACCTCATTTATACAGGGACACATTAAACCTTTCCCTGCCAGACCAAGAAATGCATCATTTGAAGTCACGCTTAGCTAAAATAGTTTTAATTTTATGCATGTTGTCACAATGAAGGTGGAGGCTGAATCCCAAACCTGAAGAACAGAATTTGCTTCATTTTCTGTTCTTTTCCTTTCTTTTCCTCTTTGCAAATATCCCAAATTTCAGCAGTTCAGAAATCAGCTGTAAGTGCTGGGGTCAGGCTGAAACAGCAGGCATTTTCCTCTCAGTCCCATAAGTCTCTTTCGATGGGCTCTCGTTTCTCTTGCTGCTGTTCCCGTGTCCCCCATGGGTTTGGAGCAGTGGGGTCTGTCATGGAGATGACCACTGCCAGGGGCGAGGGTGGGCTCACCAGCTTCATGTGATTTCTGAGCGGTACCTGCAACCCAATGGGGCTCTTCAGAAAGCGATCGCTTCTTTTTTTTATGAGTTCTTAGAAAATAATTACCAGCAGGAGTGATGAATGTACTTCTAATTATATCCTTACTGTCTCACCCCCTTCTAGTTGTGAACACTTTAACAGCAAAGGGCACTCAGGAAATGTTTTCATTCGATGATGATTAACCCGAGGGGAGGGTTTCCACAACTGGAGATTCACGGTATCCAGGGCTGTTGTGCAGAGCTGAGGGTGGAGACCCAGCAGCTGGATTGAGCTCCCAAACTGTCTTTGTGGGTTTGCACATGAGTTCTGTCACCACTCCGCGTGGAAGTGTCATTTGCGGGTGATGTTTTGGGTGGTGCAGCATTTGGATGCACATTTTATTGCTTTCACTTGCAGAAGTCGCTTCTAGCTGAAGCAGAAAGGACCATGTAATCTGACACATATGAGACAAACTAGCATGACTGTATAAAGCAAGCTGCTTGTATTGGACTGTAGTTTTTAAAAGAAGGGTGAAAAGCACCTTTCAGATATTACTTTCTTGGCTAAAAACAGTTAACTGAGGACTGCCAGTCAGTCAGGAAGGCTGATCAAGTACTCGATTTGGAAGACATGTCTTTGCTTCATGCAGCCTTGTAAGGTCTGTTAAACAGTCCCAGAGAGACCACAAACCCATGCATTTTTTAGGAGAGATCAACACTCCATCCCTGTCCCGCCTGTCAATCTGAAAGCAAGCAGCTCTGCAAGCAGCAGCGGTGATTGAACGCTTCGGTCCGAGGTTCCTTCCAAATTCTTGCAAAGATTTGCATCCAGCTCATTTTAATTGGCCTTTTCTGAGCCCATCCTTTATTTCTCTTAGTTGTTCTTGTTTCATCTAAACCATTTGCATTTCATAATAGCTCTGTGATGCCGGGCTTGCCTTGCAAAGGCTGCACCACGCGCCTGCCTTTCCCATGTGCAGCTATTGAATCAGCTTGCTATTGTCTCAAAGTACTTTTTTCCTCCTCCCTCCTGAAGTCTTTGAGAGAACATATAATACCCTCTTTAAAACGGCTCATCATGGATGTATCACCTGAGGATCTATTTCTAACCGAGACTCGCACTGAATAAGTGTTATGCTTGATAGAATTTTTCATGCATTAGATTGGAAGCAAGCATTGATCAATGCAAGGTAAAAAAACCCACTAAGCTACATAAATATAGAGCTCTATTTTGTAATTATTTTGCAATACTTGACTATGAGCTTGAAAAATAACATTTCTTATCTCATCAAGTGTGACCTTCTCCATGTGCCAAACAGTGAACAGCTTTTCTATGGAGGGTTCAGACTTCCTTGCGAAAAGCCAGTAGTGCAGCCGGTCTTGGGAGAGAGCAGGGGTTTGGGTGCGAGGGAAAAGCGCAGAAGAAAGGGCAGCTGTAGCAATTTGACAGGATACCCCAACCTTTAAGAAATGTGGGTGCACAAAATAAAGCTGAAGTGGGTTAATATCTACATTGCCAAATGCCAGCAAATAAATTGAGCTTATTCTTCACGTTGGTAAAGGGCATAGAGTAAGGCAAGGTGGGATGTGATCAGAGACCACCATAAACCACGCTCCTTGCAATGGTGCTCAGCAATCCCTGGCAACAAACATGATGGGGATGCCGTAATGCTTCACTGCATCACAGTGGGGTGAAAGTGTAGAAGCAGCACACGGCTGACAGAAAAACATCTTCACATCTCTTCTTAAACCCCTCTGATTGCAGGTCTGCGGCGGCCGAGGCTACGACCCCAGCTGCTTTGCCGTCACTGAGGCTGACTCAGAATAATTTTAAATCTATTCTCTAAAATACATAGTGCCCTCTTTTTTATACTATAATTGAGATTTCTCTTTTCCTCTGCGAATTTATTTTTTTCTCAACTTGGCTCTTGGCAATCAGATAGATCACTCCATCTTCCCAGGAAGACTTCCAGTTCATTAGCACCCCCCCGTTTTTTGTATTCCTTTTCTTTTTCTAATTAATGTGAGTCACAGAATATTTTATATTTGGAATCATGTTATTTGTAGACAGTAGTCAAATGTGTTTGGTTAGCAGCCAGATGCTAAGCATATGCAGCAGAGGAGTGAGATGAAAGGATGTAGGTAAATAGGGAAGACACATGCTGATGGTGAGAGTGGCCCCCCTCCACCCTTGTGCTGCTGTACTTGCTAAAATAGATGCCAGTGTTGAAGCAGTCTGCAAGGTAAACGAAGGCTGAATTCGGATGGAAACTACAAGTACTTTGAAGGATAAATTTTTAATTAAAAAAGCAGTACAGGATAGCAAGTTTAGAAAGATTGCTCCTAAAAGCTTACGGCTCTGCTTCTCTGCCCTCTATCTTTAGCTTTTCTTATTGATATGGGATGAGGAAAGAGCATTTTCTGTGTGCATTATAGGAAAACACAATTCATGCTATAAGCATCTTTCTCATTTCCATCCAATATTACTGCTGTGCCCCTTGAAAGTCTGAAAAAAACCCACAGGTAGAGCAGAAAGGGGCTATCTGCTCACCAAATTATATATTTCAAGAAGGGAGCACGTGGACCCAGAGCTGTAATAGCTTCTAATTATCTTGCAGGGGTAATTTAAATTAGTTCAACTCTTATTTATGAGTGTGACATTTATTTCTTTGTATTGCAGCCATTCTTAAATGCCTTAACGCAGGATCAATACCACTTTGTACCAAACCAGACACGCAGAGCGTGCTACTCCCCAGAAAGGTTTTCTCTTGCAAGCAGGGGCTTTTGTCTTGACCCACCTGCCAGTGAAGAAGTGAAGGATAAGACCCTGCAAGACGATATTTGCCTCCTGGCTGAGGGCTGATGCCTCCCTGTAGCTCCTGCTGTCCAGCCAGGGACTTGCACAGTGACGCCACAAACCCACCACAGAACGTGTGGCCTTTTACCTGGACAGAGATAAACAAGAGAGGACATGAGCAGCACTGAGTATATTGGTGCTGAGTATATAAAACGCGGAGCTGGAAATCTCACTTTATATAAACTAAAACAATCCCGCTTCTACCTACTCTTTGCAAATTCATAATGTATATCTATATGACAATGAACTGGTTTTGAACCCTTCCTTTCCCGTTATCTTGCTGTTCCAATAATCCAGCCTGGTAGATAAAATCAGCCGAGCAGCATCCACGTGGCGCTCTCCGGTTTTTCTCTCCGAAGCGCTGATGGCAGGTGAACACGCTGCTTTGCAAATCGCATCTGCCTGTGGTCTGAAAAGTTTAAGCTTTTGATTTGCTTTGTGTAGCCACAAGCGGAGGAGTTTAGTAAAATAAATTACTTCTATGCCAGGACGCGATCCAGCCACTGCATCTCAGCAGAGGCTAGAGGAAAGTATAAATAATGATTATGGTAGGAGAATAATCTGAAATCTACTCTCCCCTAAGGTATGTGGTGTTGAAGGCTGGAAGCTTTTACATGTGAGAAAGAGATCAACACTGAAAAAAATCTTTTCAGAGGAATTTCTTGGATGACAGATCCTTCTGCAAGAGGTCAGGGTCAGGAAACTGTAAGATTTGGTGCAGCACTAATGTGGTCAGCTGACACACGTAATCACTGACATCTATATGGTCAGAGATTAACTAACTGGGGTCTACTCCCTTTGGAATAAAGAAGGGCTGGATCTCCACCCATTCTCAACTCATTTTTCTAGGTTGCAAAACTAGGTGAATAGAGACATCATTATTTGCCTTATTTTTCTGTATTATTTTCATCCCATTCATTTTACGGTGAACACTCCATCTGCACATGAAGTATTTTGGCCCAGATTCATGCTAAGGGATTCCATGAGCTTCAGGATGGTCAGGTCAGGAGCAATCTTGGAGCATTTTGTAGCAGACATTCAATTCAAGGCCTTTGCTATGGGAGAAATCCTGTAAATATACTCAATACAGAACAGAATATGCTCAACCTACCTGGGTGGAGGTTACATGGACAAGGGTAAGATGGACATAATGCAGCCCCAAGCAGCTCTAGTACAGGGATCACATGAAGGCAAGTACAAAGTTTGGAACAGGGCAATTGGAATCTCTTTGAAAAAGGATGAAATAAGAAATAAAATATTGTCACATTGCTCTCATGTGCCTACGGATGACAAGTAACTTTAAAAACTCAGAATCTTTACAAACCCAGAGACTATTACATGTCCTGGTTTCTGCTCCCAGTGCTAAATCCAGTTACGGTGATGGAATTTTCTCTGCAATTGTACGTCTACGCCTCTCCGTAATAATGGAGTTGATTCTTCTGAAACTTTGGGGTAGATAAATCAAACAAGGGAGGCAAAAGCACAGCTCAAGTCTGATTCGACTTGAAGAGAGAAAAATCAGAGCAGCTCCAGCCAAGCTAGGAGCAATGCACTGAAATCAGATTAGCAACTTGGTGAGCAGCAAGTTCAGAAAATGTCCCTAGAGGACATTTCATGATGCCCCTGATGCCGCTCCCTAGCATCAAGCCTCAAAAGCACTACGGCAACATCCTTTCTGGCATAGGCAGAGATATTAGAAATGCAAACGGATGTGGTTAGCTAACACTGACTGGCTGGTGCTAATATTCCCCCCTCACTCAGCTGCCTCAGAGGACAGCTGATACAGCGCGTGATTAGGCATGACAAGCTGAACCTCAGAGATGAACAAGCTTGTTGACGGAGGACAAGCAGGCATTATATTTTAATGACACCAAAAATTAGCATATCAAAATCTTCTTCCTTCTTTCTCTAGCCCATATTTCTGGAGGGAGGAAGGAGCTGCAAAGCAGAGGGCTCTTTTGCATTGTAACATATGTTTGTGTCTCTGTTCTGCCAGTTGAAGTTCTTCATCAGAAAACTTCATTTGAATCCATAAGCAGCTGCAGCAGAAGAATGGTTAACAGGGCCACGCGGCAGTGCTTTAAGTTTGAGGATGCAAACTTCATACAAGGTCTCTCCCTTTTAATTGCAAGGTGTATGCACAGAGGCCGCTCACTGTCAAGATGAAAAAATATATCAGCAATTCCTCCTCGACATCACTGCTAAAAGACCTTAGGCATGTTTCACTGTGGCTATTTCAGGAGAGAAGCAATCTCTGCTGGTTGAGTCCTGTGGCACAAAGCAAAGGCTGCTGGAAATGAACCAAAACTGCCAGCAAATACTTCTGTAACTATCACCCTTGTTTTCAAACCCCACATGGTGTTAATTATTTGCCTATAAAAATGACACCCACAGAAGCAAAGGAGCTCTGGTGAGGACCTGCTCTTTGTCTTACAAATCCAGGTGGCTTCACAGCTCAAGGTAAGTTGTAAAGGACACCCAGAAAAGGAAAAAAATTCGCTTTTGTGACTTCTATCTGTAAGAGCCTCAAGAGCGAGGACAAGTGGGTGGAGGGAAGTTATTCATCCCATTAACTAATCTGCCAAAACTACCTCTATTATATGTATTTTTTACCCTCTCATCTACTCAACATACAAAGCTACAAGATGTGACTGATACAAGCTCAAGTCTCACCAGCCTTTCTTGACAATAGGCAACCTTGACATCCTGCAAGTAATTTTAAAAACTGTTCAGAGTCAAGACTGGGGGGTTTTATTTATTTTTAGGTTACCCATTGAAAAGAAAACAACTGTGAATTCATTGTGTTCTCCGGGAAAGAATTATATCTGTTTCCAAGGTTAGGTTTCTGAGAACTTCACTCTAGCTGTATCCTAATGATATTTTTTAATAAGAAATGGACACTTCAAAGCTTGAGATAGAGTCATTGTTTGAGCTAAAGCCCAGCAGCTATCGCTACCGAAAAGGAATTAATTCCATCCACTTTCAGAGGGAATAGCTATGCCCACCCCGGTAGCATATTAAGAAATTTACATTATGTGCCCGAAGATTGCTTCCTATGTAAATGTAGCTTGTGGTATTTTATTCCCATTTATTCAGAGGAATGTCTAAAGATAGACATTAAGAAAGAGAATCCATGCATAAAGCCTGAATGCCTGCTTGGGTTGCAGTGACACGATGGCACCCACTTCTGCCTAAAGAATGAGAGGCAAGTTCTGCAGGGAGGTATAATGCAGCTTCTATTAGACAAACATTGATATAATCAAACCAGAAAACCAGATACCCTCAAATTACAAACAAATACTGCCATGTGCAATCCACGCGTGTCCCTTTCCAGCAAATTTACAAAGGCAAATGGATGCCCATGCTTTTTTTTTGTTTTGTTACAATGGGTTCTTTTTCTTACTTTCTACAAAGAATCTTCCAAGCTTATTTACCTCTGGATGTTTTAGCCTGCTGCGTGCTCCTAGCAGAGCTGGTGTGTCTGGGACTTGGACTTTAAAGCATTAATATTTCTCTCTGATATGCTGATGGGGTTGCAAAAAAAAAAAAAAAGTATTCTAGTGAAGGCTAACTGTTATCTGCTCAGAATTTAAACGTGGGAATCAAATGCACAGTGGGATGCACCAGCCATAACAACTGTAGATAAATCTTCAAGGTCTTCCCTTGGACACGCTGGGAACATTTTTCCACTCAGCCTTGAAAGAGTTAGGATTGTTCCAAGTCATCCAAGTAAAGCTAAATTGTTGATCAGTACCCAGAACAGACCTGCCCGGTTGAGGCTGCGAAAGAAAAATGGCTTTATTAGGGCCTGTCAAAGCATAAACTTGATCCCATGCTGAAGATACTGCTTCGCTGTCTGTGATAAAGAACCTCTATGTGATGATAGGTTCGACCCCAGCAATAAGATAAATAAGCAGCAGAGCCCGCCTGGGTGCAGAACACTGCATGAGCCCTCATTGAGGAGACACTGCGGGGAACACAGTTTCAGCTCTCAAAGCAGCATCTCAGCTGGGGTTTTAAGCTTTTGAGGACTCTGCAGTGTGAATTTTCCCCTCATACGCCAGCACCATATCTTACCAGACTTGCTTGCTTGCAGCATAGNGGAGAGAGCAATGAGGTCTCCCCTCAGCCTCCTCTTCTCCAGGATAAACACCCCCAGCTCTCCCAGCCGTTCCTCATAAGGCCTGTTCTCCAGCCCCTTCACTTGCTTCATTGCTCTTCTCTGGATTCGCTCCAGACCCCCAACTTCCTTCTTGTGGTGAGGGACCCAGAACTGCACACAGGATTCAAGGACCATCTCCAGGCCACTTCAGCCTGCAGAAGAGATGCACCCACTGAACCATCCTTGCTGCCTCCAGGGAGATCAGCACAAGCATCTGTAGGATTCAACCACAGTGCACTCAGGAGTGTGGTCAGGACTAATGCAGACTCCTGAGAATCAACGAATCTCTGTGTAAGACAGGAACCTCTTCACTTCAGGAGGGAAATGTATGCAAAAATGCCTGGAAATACAACTGCCCTGCAGAGAGCAAGCTGCCCTTCCTAGAATTGCTTCTTTGCCTTCCATAAATTCCTTTCCTGAGAAGCTTTTCTAGAATTTAATGAAGTATTTCAGGAGGTGAGCAAATGCCACCCTAGAAACACATCAACTTCTTGTATTCTCATAGCAGCTTTCCAGTACCTGAACGGGCTCTAAGAAAGCTGGAGAGGGACTGTTTACAAAGGCTTGTAGTGATAGGACAAGGGGCAATGGGTATGAACTGAAGAGGGACAGGTTTAGACTAGACATAAGGAAGAGTTTATTCACCGTGAGAGTGGGGAGGTCCTGGCCCAGGTTGCCCAGGGAAGCTGTGGCTGCCCCATCCCTGGAGGTGTTCAAGGTCAGGTTAGATGGGGCTTGGGCAGCCTGATCAAATGGGAGGTGTCTCTCCGTCACCTGCCCATTGTTGGTGGGTTGGAACTGGATGATTGAACCCTTCCCACCCAAACTATTCTATGATTGTATGATTCTATTCTTCAGCCCAAACAAGAAGGGAAAATTAGAAGAGTACAAACTCAAGTTGAGAGAAATGCAAATGTAACAACCAAAACCTTGATTTGCTTCTGCTACCATCAAGAATGGGTAAGGCAAGGTGAGAGCTGTATCAGTAACCTTGTGTTTGTTTCTGTCATCTGGGGTGTCCGGACAGACAACATCAGATCTGTAGTCTTCTTATCAGGGTAAAATATAGTTCAAACCATTCTCGGTCTAATTCTGAATAACTGAGAGGCAGGAGTGTTCTTCAAAGTGTTGGGACTTCAACCACCTCCCTGGAACAAGCTACCCAGGGAGGTGGTTGATTCATCTTCCCTGGAGGTGTTTAAGGCACGGGTGGATGAGGTACTGAGGGGCACGGTTTAGAGATTGGTGGGAACGGTTGAACTCGATGATCTGGTGGGTCTCTTCCAACCTGGTTGTTCTATGATTCTATGATTCTATGACTGTCCAACAAACAACTGCATGATGTGTGTCTATCAAAACCAAAAGAGAGTTTCAAAATGTGGTCACTGAAAGGGAATCATATGTTCCATCCTGCGCTATTGGTGCTTCAGCAGGGACTACTCTCCAGTTTTGGCAGGGAGAAGCCACTCACCCTGGTACTTCAGGACCCAAAGCGGTGTCAAAGATGCTGTCATGCTCAAAGAATATCAGCATGGACAAGACAGAGACAGCTGCCTGTTATCACCATGTCTTCGGCCAAGCAGACAGATACGAGACAACTCTAGACCAGATATTCCTAATAGTCATGTAGGCATGGCTCAGAGCCCAAGGTAATATGCCAAGCCTCTCAGTTTATTCCTACATTGTTTATGCGTGTTTATAATCTTTGAATCATAGCTCTCTCCCATACGAAGAGATCTCAAACAGATGCAATAATGAGCTGAAATTTGAGACAAACAGATTGTGAGGCAGAGAGAGAAGAAAATAGTACTGGTGAATCACAAATACTGAAGCAAAATAAATGAATCAGTCCTAAATAGTCTAATTAATAAAGGTTAATTTATTTATCTTCCTGGCTAACTTGATATCTCTGAACTCATCTAAATTAATGCAAAATGAACAAAGCACAAAAAGGGCAGCAGTAATTGGAAAATCTCAGTAAATACGTTTTCCAGAAGGTTCTTTTTCTGTTCCATTAAAGGCATCCCAGGTTCATCAGAACATCAGTGCGGTGAAGGTGCACAGACAAGCTCACTCACCTTCTGATGGGCAGCAGCATAATTAAAGCGCTGTTAATGGATTACCTCTTTCTGAGTTACAAATAGATCTTTCATCTTTTCCTTTTATCATCAAAGGCATCAGAGATGGTCACTGAGACCAACCTTACCCATACATAGAATGATGTGGCCATCTTGCCCTCTTCATGGAGGAAACCTTCACCACCCCCAGAAAATTGAGCCTGAGACACTTGTAGGCTGAGAAATAGCTGTTTACTAAGCCTATCTAGAAAGTCATTCCACAATAACATGCTACTACTTTTCTACATCTATATCTACTCCCAACTAGTACATAAAATCTGCATCTGGATTAGTGAAAATACCTTTGCACTTGCTGGCTCACGGTAACTGTAAATGCAGCTTGCTACAGAGACATCAGTCCTCCCTTCGAAACCAGTCAAAAAATCCTTCCTTAAGACTCAAAACATGGAGAGATAAATGAGTTTCATGGTTCACCAGGATGGGGCTGATTTGAGCACTGTACTTCAAGCTGGTACCAGGCTTGCTAGGGCAGCTGCCAGCATCCCATTCCTCCCACCACCCCCTAAACTGTCCTACATGTGGTTCATGCAGCAAAAATCGTTGCCTAATACTTTATGAGCACAAAGACAACCTAAGTTTTGTGCTTTCTGCTGCACCATTAAGACATTTCAACATATACCAAGTAAATTCAAGTGTCCCACGAAGACATTATCAAGTTTTAATTTGGGGGCTTCGCTATGTTCTCCCCTTCAATTTAGTCTCCTTGGTATGTGAGTTTTAAGACTGAATTCTAATGTGCTTCAACAGGGAAAGGAAGATTTACAAAGACCATTTCATGTGGCTGATTTCTGAGGTTGTTGGGGACATCCTGATACTAACTTTTTGATGCCCCTTTGAACTCAACATACTCAATGGCTTCCCCAGGAGGTATTTTGCCTTCCACCAAGAGGGAAAGATGTGGCCTTCACTGTGTCCCGATCCAATATCAGGGAGGGTTCTTAAAACAATCCCAAGAGCAAGATTAAGACTCAAACGGGGTCAGATGCCGTACAATCTTTGAGCTTTATTTTCTAGAACAACTGATAGCAGCGCTAAGAGAGGNAGAAACTGCTCTAAGTCTTGTTCCACTGCTCTCCATCTGGTTCAACTGCTCTCCATCTGGTACCAAGAAACTGCTCTCTTTTATCCTGTAAGGCCCAAATTTGCAAGTGTCTGTACTCTCAATTAGACAAGGGGCTCTTCTGTTGACCCCACAGACAACCTGGTGCCACAGGACAGGGGGTGGTCCCCAGATAAAATGTTTAAGGCAAACGCACACATAATCCGACTCCACACACTGAAAAGCTTCAACAATAGCCTACAAAACATGGCTTGAATCATGGAGTTAAAGAAAACTCACAGGGTAAA
This sequence comes from Piaya cayana, assembly GCA_013389865.1. Lineage (NCBI taxonomy): Eukaryota > Metazoa > Chordata > Aves > Cuculiformes > Coccyzidae > Piaya > Piaya cayana. The sequence continues at coordinate 9,247 of WAAB01018435.1, read as the reverse complement.
GGAGGAGAATCTGAGGTTATACAGCAGAGCTATGGCCATAAAGTCACCGATTTTCTTTTCTTTTTTTTAGGAGTCCTTCTGGATTGCTGTACCCTGTATGCTGCAGGTGGCTGTGTTTCATTTCTAAAGGCATAAGCAGCTGTCACTTCAGAAGTAATTACCTTGGGAAATGGCAGGAGAGCATGTCGAAATGTTCAGTTTCTGATGGGCGTGTGTATTTTTTATTACTTCTTTCTGCAGCTGTTAAGGAATTCTTTCCTTTTTCAGAGGAAAAAAAACCACAAAACAAACAAAAAAAAGACACTGAGGACCATATTTTTCTACTTTTAAAAAGATAAATGCAGTTTCTGGAAGGAAAGAGAGCTTTCCTGACTGAGCAGAGCTGGGTGCTCTGATGCGTCACTGGGGAAAACAGCAGAGTAATTCCGGGTGGTTTTAAAGGTTACAGCTTAACTGAACTGTAATTGACTTTCAAACATTGATCCATTATTATCACTGTTGGTTTAAAAATCAAAGCTTATTTGATTTGAAGTTATTTGGCTGCTATTAGAGGCTGGAAACCCTCAGTTTAGCTACCACTAAATTTGGTAATTCTATTAAAACAATAAACTTTTGAGCATCTTTTCTCCCAGTAACACTCTGTTCTTCCCCTCACTCCAGACTTAACTTTTCCATATGCAGCTGCCTGTGGAGACTTTGCTTAGCTCTAGAGAATCTTCTGCTTGGCTCCGGCTTTTTCTAGAAGACAACCCTGACTGTGATTCTTCAGAAGTTGCTGGACTGTGAAAACATCAAACCTTTTCTAACAGTTTCTAGAAGTAAAGCAGCTCCTTTTGTGGTTTCTCTGTTCACTTATATTGGCGCTGTGAGAAGCAATCAAGGGTTGTGGCAGTCACCACTAGAAGGTCCCAGGCTTCCATCAAAAGGGTAGAAACTCTTTCACATTTCATTTCCTCAGGTCCAGATGACTTTATTGCTGACGTCTTGAACAGACACACTGCAGTCTGAGTCCCCAAGTGGGTTAGTGAGAAAATATTTCCAACTGTTTATTCATTGATAATCACAGGGAAGAAAGCTCCAGCTATTTCATTTGATGAACATCATTTAATTATTTTTTTCAATTACTGGGAAAATAAGAAAACAAGCAGTTTAAAAAAATATGTATAAATCCATTTTGAATTACCAGACCTGCTTGGAATAGAATTGTGCTTATTTTTCCCAGCTCTCCTCTTGGGCTGAGGTTGACAACATCAATGTGTTCTTAACCTTAATCTTACAAGAAATCCATTCAGTTTGCTGGACCCACTGAGGTTTAAATCTTTCGGAGGGTAGGTTTTCATAACAATAATTACAGTGATATACGCTTCTATTGCCTTTTTTAAAAGCAGTGATTTTAAGCACATTTTGGACTTGAAGAGAATGATCAGATGTTGCAGAAGAAAAGCTATGAGGCACAGCAGTTGACTTGAGAAAGTGTTTGAAGCTCTTAGGACATTACTTTAAAAATACAGCCATGACTGGTACTAACATGCATTATTCCCCATGCAGGGACCAAATTTGCTTGATGCTGCACAGTACCTTGCACAAAAAGGTCCTCGACCTGGGACACAACTGTAATATAAATAATATAAATAATATAAATATAGATAATATAAATAAAATGGGCACTGGCCATATGGGACCAAACCCAAAGCTAGAGAAATACAAGTTGATCTGCTGTGGATGATGGAACCGTGCCAGCTTGTACTGAGGAAATGGCCCAAGTTCTGATCATGTCTGTGGGAACCAGATGGTGGTTTATGGCTTTTTTTTTTTCATTTAAAGGACCTCACATTGGCAAGGGGAAAAGAGAGAGGAGTGGTGTGTTGCAGCAGGTTAGTGGGTGATGATGTGGAGGGGGAAGGAGGCAGTAGCATTTTCCTAGCTTTGTGGAATACGACGTATAATGAAACAGCATTACAGACTAACTGGAGAATTTGATAACTCTTGGATATNGGCACAGCAGTTGACTTGAGAAAGTGTTTGAAGCTCTTAGGACATTACTTTAAAAATACAGCCATGACTGGTACTAACATGCATTATTCCCCATGCAGGGACCAAATTTGCTTGATGCTGCACAGTACCTTGCACAAAAAGGTCCTCGACCTGGGACACAACTGTAATATAAATAATATAAATAATATAAATATAGATAATATAAATAAAATGGGCACTGGCCATATGGGACCAAACCCAAAGCTAGAGAAATACAAGTTGATCTGCTGTGGATGATGGAACCGTGCCAGCTTGTACTGAGGAAATGGCCCAAGTTCTGATCATGTCTGTGGGAACCAGATGGTGGTTTATGGCTTTTTTTTTTTCATTTAAAGGACCTCACATTGGCAAGGGGAAAAGAGAGAGAAGTGGTGTGTTGCAGCAGGTTAGTGGGTGATGATGTGGAGGGGGAAGGAGGCAGTAGCATTTTCCTAGCTTTGTGGAATACGACGTATAATGAAACAGCATTACAGACTAACTGGAGAATTTGATAACTCTTGGATATGAATATAATATAATATAATATAATATAATATAATATAATATAATATAATATTCCTGTTATTGGATAGATGTTTTTCCATCTTCTGTTCCACTGAAGCCAACATGGGATCTGGTTAGTTTACTCCAGCTGTGGGTCATATTTGATAGGAATGGTTGGACTCGATGATCCAGTGGGTCTCTTCCAACCTGGTTATTCTATGATTCTATATCTAAGTCTCCAATGTGTCCACCCTGTGCCTCTCCTCATGGGAGGCTACAAGGAGGCTACTAACAAACATGTAAGCCCATTGGTTTTCCTGCATGTTGCTCCACTCAAACCTCTACCCACACAGAGTGAGTAAACTACATTACTTTTCTTCTATCCTCTTTCTTTAAATGGAATTTTACTTAAGTTGAAGTGTTCAAGAGCAAGAACTCCACCAAGTGCGATGAGGAGGCCAAGAAGCAATTTAAGACCTTCCCAGTACCTTCAGCTTTGGAGAAAATTAATAAGCTATCAAGCAGGCAGTAGCACAGAGCAGTGACTTTTCATAAGAGAAAAACACAGCAGTAGCTCTACCTCACTCTGCCAGGCAGAAGCTCCCCTGGAGAGCTCGCCTGCTAGATGGATGGCTGGAGCTCTGGTCGAGCTACTGTCAGGTCACTGACAGTCCCAGCGTGAGTGCTCGTTTGGGCTTGTGCTTTTCTTTCTCCATATACGCAGCTATATGTGCGTGCCTATATACAGAAACACATTTCTGAAATCTCAGTCAATACTGTGCACCGTGGCTCTTCAAACGCTGTATTCAATGACTTTGCAATAAAATGAAGAGCCACTTGCAGTCAATCCACCTAAGGTTTGCCAAGTGATTGTCACTCGAGTAGGTGCTGTGGAAGCACAGAAGTCCCTTGCAGGATGGTCTGTTCAGATATCGACATTCCTGGTCAATCTTAAACTTGAGAGAGGAGCCAAGGCAGGCAGAGAAGTCATAAGTTACATTAAGATAGTCCACATGGTCAACCAAGCAAATCATGATCACCCCCTTCCTGAGAAGAACCAGCTTATCCTCCAAAATATTTGGTTCTCATTGTAGGACCAGGGGTAGCTCCTGCCATCTCCTCTCAGCTGAGGACTGTAGGGAGCAGATCTGATTTCCTCATTTACACCCCCAGCACCTATTTCTGACTACAGACAGATTTGCCAGGTGACGAAAGCACAGTGGGAGCTACTTCTACAGAGGCAGGGAATGGCATCAATAAATTCAGACAGAGCCCATCTTCTTGCAGGGGAACACTGCAGAGACAGCGATGAAACCTCTGATACTGCTTCTAATTGCAGCCTTTGCCCCTGGGAGCCACAGTCTTTATTAATGCAATTATGATGTAGCCAAAGGCAGCGAACGCTTCTGCTGACCTTGGTAGGGGAACAGAAGCCTTTAGTCACCACGGGAAATTACTTCCTCCCCTGGCAAATGGCACATAACTCAGTATGTTCTTGCTCCTGCAGATGCACCATCTTGTAATTCGACTAGCAAATATGTAAATTGCTCTTTGATGCCACCTCCCTCACCCTCACAGATTAGAAATAAAATCCCAAGATTTTCAAGTTAGTCTTTAGGTAAACAAAAATCAACAAATAAACCCCCTTTACTAGAAGTAAACTCTCACATCTTGATTTACAAACCCTTAAAGAGTTCTATTTATGATCATTGTTGAGCTCAGAGTTAATTGTAATGTGATGCTTTAGTTCAATCAGCCTAAAGGCATTCAACTAGAGGCCTGGTCTCAAAAAAACTGTTTCCATAAACTGAAATTTTGTATCATGGCAAGAAGCTGCCATTAACAATAACAGTACGGTGTTTGAGAGAATGTCTTAATCATCCAATAACGAGATATCTGACCATGTGCTACAGCCTTATAACCAAAGCAGGTTCTAACCTCAGAGCATCATCTACTCTTAGGCAAAATAGCATTTCGTAAGGTTACCATGTATGCTTTGTAAATACAAATCTATTAGAGGATTGCCAGTTGGGCTTGGATTTTAAAGGACTAAAAGACATCTTCACCAGACATTAGTCCCAACACTTTATTCCCAGTAGCTCTAAAATTGCACTGACTACTGCCAAGTTTTGAGTTTCCCCATGTAATAGATTCATCAAAGAAAGAAGAACAACCTGGGACTGAACATCTTGATTTGACTTCTCAAGGCAGACAGAGAGCTGAAAAATGAGAACTGTTATTTGACATAAAAAGGTATTGAAACCTGGAGGTGTTGGATGGTTTGGTCAAGGTCGTTGAGGATATCAATAACAGAAATATGGAACAACCTGTTGGCACTGGACCTACAATTTCTGGTGCTGGTTGTGGAGTTCTGGGGAGGGTTCCAGGACAGCCTGTGCACCAGTCACAAGCCATTTGGTTGGACTTAAATACAGAAGAAGATAGAACTTCCGCCTTCAACATTAGACCTTCCTGAAGACTTTGTTCAGGGAGCGAGCAGGGTTGAAATATCTTAGAATCTTAGAATGGTTTGGGTCAGAAGGGACTTTAAAGATCCAGTTCCAAAACTCCTGCCATGGGCAGGACACCTTCCACTACATCAGGTTGCTCAAAGCCTCATCCAACCCAGCCTTGAACACCCCTCTTTATATTACNTCCGCCTTCAACATTTTTCATCCCTGAAGACTTTGTTCAGGGAGCGAGCAGGGTTGAAATATCTTAGAATCTTAGAATGGTTTGGGTCAGAAGGGACTTTAAAGATCCAGTTCCAAAACTCCTGCCATGGGCAGGACACCTTCCACTACATCAGGTTGCTCAAAGCCTCATCCAACCCAGCCTTGAACACCTCTCCTTATCTTATAAGTCAAGGAGACCTGCAAGATCTTTTTTCAAAGTACCTGTGAAAAGTACAAAAAGACCTTTTGCAAAAGACAGGACCGAGAATTAAGAATTAAGAAAAATAACTGAAAGCATGCAGAGGCATGGGAGGCAAGCTGGGCAAGCTGCTAACCTGCCCTGAGGACATTTTCCTTGACAGGTCCTGTGACAAGGCTCTGGGGAATCATGTGTCACCAGTTAAAGACCCAGAGTGTGAGGGAGTAAGACATGTATGGATGCTTTTAGCAAGATGACTCATCTTAAAGAAGCTTAAGCACCAGAGTTTTAAAAAACATTATAATGCATTTATCAATCTTAACATAAAGGCTTCTGTGGACCTCAGTATCTTAAAATAAGTACGGCTTTGAGACTTGCCCAAGGTTGCACAGAAACTCTGTCAGTGCAGGGAAACAACAGTGTTCTTACAACTCCAGAGCACCAAGCTGCTCTTACTTGGTGCAATCACAAACGCCCATTAACGAGCAAAAGAGGATTTGCATGAATTTTACTGTGCTGCTTTCAGCTCATGATAGCTTTCCATTTTGCATGATGCTAGAGTTTAGACTCCTACTGTTAAGCATGAAAAATTGCCATAAAGCAACAGCTGGTGCAAGCAATATCTGCTCAGTCCCTAACACCACCCAGCATGTACTAGTACTGAATATTGATGAAACTCAAATCTTATTACAGTGTAGCACAATATGTTCCTTGTCTATAGATTCTCTTTACATAAAATTTTCTCCATACAAAAAATCTGAGATGCAAAGTGAGGATTCGGCTCAGGTCCAAGTTCAATAAAAAACACTTAATCCAAGGTTTTTTGAAAGCCCCATAGGTCTTGCTTGGCTCTAGGAGGGAATGCTTCCTACTGCTAAACTGTAACCCAGCTGCTGACTGAACCCAAATCCAGGTCTTGATCCATCTCTGCTTAAGAACACACTTTGTTGCACTTGGGGACATGTTTCAGTCCCTGTGGTGGGGCTGGACTAACAGCTGGAATGAATGAGCTAAGATTTCTTTTCCAACTCCAATGATTCTATGAATCTGATGTCATATGTCTTGAAGACAACGGCAAATTAACCATTACACACCAGCAGGAGTTTCCATGCAGAGCGGATTTTATTCTCTCTATAGAATACAAAATGAAAATCCCTGTTTACTAGATTCAGGTTTTCATTTTGATGCCCTTTCCAAGTCCAAAGCTGGGAAAAAAAAAATGTTATGAGCTCTATCAGTTCAGAAATAGAATCACAATTGTAAATTGTAAGACAACGCTATTCCAGATATAGAGAAATTTTGGAGGAGTTTTACTTTTGGGAATTTAGTGAACTTAGAGGATCTACGCATTATTGATTCATTCTTTGGTAGTGGTCCAAATTACACAAGATCCATATTATTAACTTCTGTAGCTGATACAACATGTTATGAATTCCTATATTCACCCCCTCAACTGAAGAAATTAGGAGAAACAGCAAAATCAGTGTTTTGAATACTCAGGTGGTCTGCAAGTCAGTAGAATATGCTCTATAAAACATGAAAAGATATGAAAGTCAGTGGCAGGGGAACATGCACGTTATTGCCTTCCTGCACCCATGCACAGGGCTGGTTCCTAACTGCTTATAGCGATCACAGACAGCAACCAAATAACATTCTCCTGCCTTGCAGACCAGAAGCTGGAAGGGAAGAGACCTCGACAGACTAGCCCTCTACCGTGGGGAAGGATCACCTTTACACAAACCGTACCTTATTTTCCTTTCTTACATCATGTTTGTGCTGAAGTTTTCATCTTACCCTGCGGGAAACGATGTCAGTACTTGATTATCCTTCCTGGTGGGAAGTTGCACTCAATGATCTAAACAGATGAAATACAAACCCATGACTTCTCCTATGAATGGAGGGCATGGAAAGCATTGTATTCCTCATCTTTTGTCTGAAACAGTTTTAAATCCCAATCCTTCTCTGACCTATTTGCAGCTGAAACTTTCTGTTTCACCTCATTTGCAAATTTGATAAGATCCTCAAGATCATTAATGAAAATACTGATTGACAATAAACCCAGGACAAAATTTGCAGAACCTTACTTTGCAAAGTCTTCTGTTTTGATAGAAATAACATTCTGGCACGGTTTTCCAACCAGTTTAGCAACCATCAAATGAAAACTTTCTTCTAATGAGGTTTCTCTACCTTGATTATGAAAATATAATTGGATAAAATCAAAAGCTTTATTAACATCGTGTTATACAATAACCACTGCTTTTCTTTGACTGCAAAACTGGATTACACTGTCACTGGAGAAAAATCCAAATGTTTTGAAAGCCATTTGTTCAAGACAAAGCCCACGGGATGCTGCTGGCCTCCTCATTATGTACTAACAGCTTCAGTATTTGTTCCAGTATTTTCCTGGCAGATAAAGTCAAAGTGCTGGGCTGTACATGGAGCTTCCTTAACCCCATTTGAAAGAAAATTAGTTTATCTTTCCCAGGAGACATCACCCATCCTTCCTAAGGTCTCAAAAATAATGGTGAACAGTTCTGGGTGCACTTTGCTGATTTGAGAGCAACAATCCACATTCTTTTTCTTACATTCTCTGTGTTGGCTGCCTAGTGGCAGCCTGCACACTGCAGTTGAAACAATTCAACACGAAACACTCAAACGTGTTGGATATTGCGCATTCACAACCATCCCTCTCCACTGAGGGCCAGACCAACTCTTCCCCATCTTCCTCTTACACTGAATATACTTGTGCAGTGGTTTTCTCATCCTCTGAATCCTTCCTAGTTCCCGCACCATTCTGAGCTATGGCCAGTCGCTTCTGCCCTCCCGAGCCCACACACTAGCCTTTTGTGTTCCTCCTCCATAATTTGACCCAGTTTCCATAGTCTGAACTGTTCTGCTTTGCATTTGTGGTGACCAAAGGCATCGTGACTTAGCACTAATAAACAAAGCCTATTAGATGCACAGACAAAGCACGCCAGAGAGATCTGGGCCACCATCGCCCCTGTCCAGAACACCCGATTTCTCTCTGCATACTGATCTGAGAGACTTTTGCCTGCAGAAATATAGGAGACAGCCACTTTTCTCTGGGACGCAATTAACAGTTATTTGCACTGATGTCTGGAAAACCTGACCTATGACTCAGTTGTTCCAGACACTCAGCGTACAGAGGAAAGAAGCCTCTTGCTTAGATGATTGTTGTATCACATGCAAAGCCGATGGGATGGCAAAGGGAACTGGGAGCAGACCTCCAGGCCCAGGGCAGGGAACAGCAAAAGGCAAAAGGCATGCGGCTAATTTGACCTCCTGCAGATCATTCATTCCCACTATGATCTACTGCTGCCTTCAGTAAGGTGAGAGAAGAAATATGCAATCAGGGAGACTATGCAGAGCAGACCCACAGATGAAAATCCCATGTCAGCGATCTGCCTGGCATCAGGATTCGAATGTGCAAAGCAGATGCTAAAGGAAGAAAGAAAAGGACCATCCTGAGTAATCTAGCAAGTCTTTCCAGGTAGTTTGTCCAGCTGTGGGAGACTGGTTGGGAGAAGCCACAAAGCTCTTTGTCAAGAGGGTAGATTGGCCTCAGGGAAGGAATGGATTTGAAAGGCCTTGAAGAGAGAAGACAACTGCTTTGCTGGCACATCGGTGCTGCGACAGGGAAGGGGAGCGTTGAGGATGCAGGCAGAGGAGGGGTGGTCACAACAAATCGGTAAAAACAAGATTCCCAGAGAAAGGTTTTAACTAAGCAGAGTGGGTCAGCACTGCATTTGGTGAGGCAAGAGCAGGGCAGTGGTGGAGAAGTCACATTCACAAGTTTCTAGCAAGTCTGTGTTTACCTAGTTGTGGGGTTTTTTTT
>WAAB01018434.1:77924-96217 GCA_013389865.1 Piaya cayana | reverse complement strand
GAGTTTCAAGCCAAACTATTACACTCATTTGTTGGGATTTTGTGGTATGTTTGAATTCTGTCAAGGACCATGCTATTGGACCATATCTCTGCATCAGAACATCTAATTTTTCCTTTCTGTTGAAGAATATTAGGCAAAATTGTGATTAAAAAATTGCTAACCTTACACATGCACAAAAAGGAAAAGAAATCAGGATTATTTTCCATTAAAACAACTTTCTTCACCCATAACTATAGTTGCTTATTGAAAGGTTTATAGGCTTTATTTAAAGATTTACTAGGAAATTCTCCTTGCTCTCCTGTTGGGCAGTGTGTTATTAAGTGGATTCAATTGAGTATTTTTTTTTTTAATCATCAAAGGGAAGATTTTCTGTTATAATGTAAGCTTCAAATCAGCAGCATCAGAGACAAAACTGGATTAATAGAAATCCTTCAAGGGATAAAACACATTTGCAGATTAACCCTGACCTCTGCTAAAAACTCCGAAACTCTGTTCTGTATTGATTTATCTAAACAGAGCTGCCTGGCTGCACACAATGAAATGCTACCTTGGCAGGTCAATTAGCAGGCACCTGGATGGGATTCAGACTTCTGTTAGGCACAGAAAATCCCATTAGATGTTACTACAGGTGGTTGCTGCATGTTTGCTACCAGTATGAATATTGCATTTAGAAACTTGGAGTAGATGGTATGAAAACCTGACAGCTATAAATCTTACATTTGAAGTGGACGGCTTTATTGACTGCTGCTATCTTTGAGATGGAGGAAAGGGGAAATCTGTTCTAGCCTTTTGATTTAATATGAGAGAGCACTATTTAGGGATGATTGATGGTTGAAAAGTGACTTACCAAGTGCTCCACATGATTGTATTACCCTAGACAATAGGTTAAACAGGAAAGAGGGGCTTCTGAATTTAAAGGCACTAAACATCGTTTTATTGCAAATGAGAAAAATCAGTGCAAGTATGACATGGATGTGCTCATTTATATTCTAGACCAAACTAAAAGAGCATCCTATAAATTATTAATTTCCAGTATAGCTGTGTTCAACCCTGAACTATTGTCTGGGCAATGTTAAATTTCATACCTTTCCGCATCCTGAAAATAAATCCTGAGTCCATTCTGAAGTTATTCCTTGTCCACCTGCCCCAGAAATCTAATGTTGCTGTGAAAACACCTGAGATTATATCAACCTGCACACTTCCATATGTTGGCTTGCACCTGTCTTGTACCCAGTGGAATTGTAATTAGGAAGGTCACTAGATTTATTTTTTATTGTCAGGAGATGTCTTATGAATTGGGCATATAATTATGTCTAAGTTGAAGCAAAAAGCAAAAATTCTCTTGCTTTTTTTTTTTTAGAGCTAGCATTTTGCTTGAACTTTTCCACATGTCTACATTTAGGTTATGCTCCAAAGCACATAGAGAACAGATGGGAAATTAATTCAAACTGTCTGTATCTCAAGTTTCCGATCTATACAACTGGGTGGATAATATACACATCAGCTGTATTAGGAGGATAAGCTCTTTGACAGCTTTGAATTGAGATACAATCAACATGAAGTTATTAGACATCATATTACTAATAAAGCTTTATACATATACAGGGCTATTATATCACTGACCACAAACATGTCTTTTAACTCAGAGTTTATCAAGTAAATATCGTTAAGGGATGATCCCTGTTGCTCAGATAGTGAAGGTCCCATTATTAAAGTATATTGAGGATTCCATTGACTACAGTGCCTGAATGTGTAGCTGCAAGGCTGAGTTGCTTTTTAAATATTTACAACTGAGCATGACTTAGGAATAGAAGACATCCAGTGTATCAGGTAGTTTCCCATAAGCATGAGACTCTCTTATACTGCTTTATTAGTGCTAAGATTTATTTAGAATTTTTGAGAAGATAACATTTCTATGCATTTATTAAACTCACCATATTTTTATGCTTAAAACTTTCAGTTGGCATTGTACAACCCAAGTATGGTGGTACTCACAATAGTCTCATCACTTTTATGAAAAGATAATCTGTAACATCCCCAAACCAACAGGTGCTTTAAATTCCCTTAAAGAAAATAAGTTAAATGTAGGAAAGGCATATTACATCATGCCCCTGTCTTACAAGGCATACTTGCTTGAAGAGGGTAGATGGTAAACCGAAGTGGCACTTGCAACTAGACTGTAGACAGTTAATCTGGGAGAAAATAAAATGCTACTTGTTCTTGATGTGCTTAGGTACAGTGCTAAGATGAGTTTATAAAAAACAAAGTACTTCCTTTTAAAAGCATTGCAGTTTTACTGTTGTTGAAACATATGCTAGGTGATTACATTAAAAAAGTGTAATACACGTTTTACCATAAATTATTTACATGATATGGAGTCTTTTTTTTGTTTGTTTGTTTGTTTCTTTCTTTTCTGAGCTAGATTTACAGTTAAGTAAGAGCAGCTTAATAAAATATTTGTTGGTATAACATGCTGTTCATGGATTGTTTAGACCAGTGCTGAGGTAACACCTTCTGTTTGTAGTTTGTATGGTGAAAGAGAATGTAACAAGGCATATATGGAATATAGGCATGAACAAAATGTGGATGGAGGTTTTATATACAAGAGGGAAGAACCTACTTTCTGTCAGTAAGACATGTTCAATGGTGGATTTTGAAGGATTATTGGATGCCTTGGGTGTTTGCTAAGGCACGGGGCCAGCAAGAACAGTAATCCCTGTTGTGTTTTTAAAGAAGATATTGCTATTACAGCACAGTAATTACGTCAGTATTATTGACTAATAAAAGCCTTGAGGCCAGTCTCCTCAGAGGTAGGATGAAGTGCAAGCTCATCACACCTGTCTTCTACTCCTGATTTTTATAAAAATAGTGACAGTTAAAATGATGCTAAATTGTAAGTTATCCTTACAGGATCTTTGCACTGTGCAGGATGTTAACTTTTATTCTGGCTTCTCTGTTTAAAAAATTATGAAGGAAACATTTAGTAATCCTGAATTGACAGAGAAAAGGGTTGAGATATCAATTAAGAACTACAGTGTGAGGTAAGATCTTTGTAAATGGGTACAACTGTATCATGAACATTATGTAGAGAGGTGTTTTTTTTGCTTTTAGACTTCCAAGATTATTTTTCTGGCAATTAAAGCTAGTGCCTCCTTTTGTCAATTTGTCTCATTCATGAAAGGCTGAACAGTGCAAGGCATTCATATGGGAGCAGGTGTAAAGAAAGCCTGGAAATCATAGAATCATAGAGTCTAAGAATGACCTGAGTTGGAATTGTCAACTCAAACTCCTGTCCTTGCCTAGGGCAAAGCTTGGAAATGCACAACTTACTCTAAAATTTTAACTAGCGAGAAGAAAAAAAGGAATTTTTTAGCTGAAAGTTGAGAAAGGATTAATTTTGTAGGAAAAGTAAAACTTCNAAGTGGCACTTGCAACTAGACTGTAGACAGTTAATCTGGGAGAAAATAAAATGCTACTTGTTCTTGATGTGCTTAGGTACAGTGCTAAGATGAGTTTATAAAAAACAAAGTACTTCCTTTTAAAAGCATTGCAGTTTTACTGTTGTTGAAACATATGCTAGGTGATTACATTAAAAAAGTGTAATACACGTTTTACCATAAATTATTTACATGATATGGAGTCTTTTTTTTGTTTGTTTGTTTGTTTCTTTCTTTTCTGAGCTAGATTTACAGTTAAGTAAGAGCAGCTTAATAAAATATTTGTTGGTATAACATGCTGTTCATGGATTGTTTAGACCAGTGCTGAGGTAACACCTTCTGTTTGTAGTTTGTATGGTGAAAGAGAATGTAACAAGGCATATATGGAATATAGGCATGAACAAAATGTGGATGGAGGTTTTATATACAAGAGGGAAGAACCTACTTTCTGTCAGTAAGACATGTTCAATGGTGGATTTTGAAGGATTATTGGATGCCTTGGGTGTTTGCTAAGGCACGGGGCCAGCAAGAACAGTAATCCCTGTTGTGTTTTTAAAGAAGATATTGCTATTACAGCACAGTAATTACGTCAGTATTATTGACTAATAAAAGCCTTGAGGCCAGTCTCCTCAGAGGTAGGATGAAGTGCAAGCTCATCACACCTGTCTTCTACTCCTGATTTTTATAAAAATAGTGACAGTTAAAATGATGCTAAATTGTAAGTTATCCTTACAGGATCTTTGCACTGTGCAGGATGTTAACTTTTATTCTGGCTTCTCTGTTTAAAAAATTATGAAGGAAACATTTAGTAATCCTGAATTGACAGAGAAAAGGGTTGAGATATCAATTAAGAACTACAGTGTGAGGTAAGATCTTTGTAAATGGGTACAACTGTATCATGAACATTATGTAGAGAGGTGTTTTTTTTGCTTTTAGACTTCCAAGATTATTTTTCTGGCAATTAAAGCTAGTGCCTCCTTTTGTCAATTTGTCTCATTCATGAAAGGCTGAACAGTGCAAGGCATTCATATGGGAGCAGGTGTAAAGAAAGCCTGGAAATCATAGAATCATAGAGTCTAAGAATGACCTGAGTTGGAATTGTCAACTCAAACTCCTGTCCTTGCCTAGGGCAAAGCTTGGAAATGCACAACTTACTCTAAAATTTTAACTAGCGAGAAGAAAAAAAGGAATTTTTTAGCTGAAAGTTGAGAAAGGATTAATTTTGTAGGAAAAGTAAAACTTCTGGAAAATAAAGATTTTTTTTTTTTCACTGAATCTCTATTTTCACCAGACTTGCAGCCATCTATAGTATCTTCTGAGATAAAATATATCTGCAACAAGGCATCTTCCTGGTGAGTTACAAAAACAACAGAACTCTAAGTGGATATTGGCACGTAAATTCTATTTCTTTTTCATTTTTATTGATTTAATGAATGCTTTATGCTTTCCATCACACACTAATGTGTGTATCAACAGATAGTTAAAATTGTATGTGTAACTGCAACAGAGGACAGTAATTGTCCATAAATGAAATGATAGTGACAAATGGAGTTAGCTTATGTTTTTGTTTGGATTTTTATTGTTTAATGCTATCTTGGCTTGCATTTCTTTCTGAAGAATCTGTGCTACAATGTTTATTAATTCTTAACATAAAAATCTTACTTTCAGAAAAATACTCAGTGCTACTAAAGTATCTGAACTATTTTGTTTCTCTGTAAATAAAAGTAAAGTTGGGTTTGTTTGTGTGACTATATTGCAATATGTAAATATAAACAATCTAGTAGATAAATTTCTCCATGAGTTTTATAGTTTCCTTTGAAATTGTTTTAAAACACATGTTTATAGCTATATATTTACATGAATTTATGTGAATATTTTTCAGGATTATGAAAAATCTTCAAGAAACAGCTGGATCTAGTTAGAGTACTGCAATTGGCTTGCTACTTTGAGAAATACAAGCACTTTGCTATTGCATTTTTGTTCCACAGCTGTCTAAGGAGGGGGTTGAGTCCCCTTCCCTGGAGGTATTTAAGGGGCGGGTGAATGAGGAGATGAGGGACATGGGTTAGTGATTGATGGGAATGGTTGGACTTGATGATCCAGTGGGTCTCTTCCAATCTGGTTATTCTATGATTCTATGTGTAATACAATGCATCATTTTAGGATTCTTTTTATTTAGCAACTGTGTATCTTGCATGACATAGCTATGAGCAGATGTTTGCCTTAGTCTTGGGTATTCATGGCTGGTGGTTCTGGCTGAAAGCCAGAAATCCTCTGTAGTCTCCAGCATTGCATAGCTGAGATACCTAAACCACACAAGATAGCCCATCAAATGAAACTATCCTTGTGTTTGGATGTCTAAGTTCTGCTTGCCCAGCTAGGGTGATGTAAACCACCATAGGCTTTTGTACTAGTAGGTCTGTGTTGCTTTATATGAGTCCAGGATTCTAAGTTGTGTCTAAAAAATAGTGAATTATACATTCATTTAAATATCAAAATTAGTTTTGCTGGTTATTTTCAATCAAAACAAGTTTTGTTACAGGTTCCTATAATGAATGTTCATTACTGAGTGTCAGCATTTGTTTTCCTGTTGTACCTGCTTTCTGTAACTATTTGCATGAGCTTGTGAATAAAAGCTTGTTTATTTCAGCTGGATTTAAGGTTTACTGTAGATTATGAAGTTTAAATGTGCTATCAATAAAAAACCTATACAATAGAAATTAGAAATTTTGAGGTTTTCATTGATTTGGTCAGGGATCAAATTTAACAATATTTAGTGCTTTAACCAAAGAAGAATATCAGAGCCTGAAGTCCAGATTTTACACAGGCAGGCACAGGGAGAAAGAAATAATGCTAAGTATTTTTATGAGTATTTAAAAAAAAATTTAAGTATTTTTAGAAAATGGTGAACAAAGACTTCTTAAGAAAGAAAATATAGCACTCATCAGACAAATCAAAAAGTGTTATCGTATTTTAACGTATTGGTGACATCATTCTGTAAGAGCCAATCCATGGAAATAACATGAGTAGGAGATGTATGTTATCACAGTTCTTTTGTCTTAGTATTCCTCCAGTTTCTCAGAGACTATGTACATTGGCTACCATGAAGGTTTTACTGCCTGATAATTACTATTGTAAGTCTCTAAAAATATAATATATAGATGTAAGTATTTAGGTGACCTCACTTATTTAGATTATCTGATTTGGGTTTTTTTTAACCTTGAAATCAGTGGGTAGAAGGCAATATGTGGCATGTAATTTATAAAGCAGCTAAGCAATACTAATTCCTGTTTTCAGCAAAAATGTATTTTAGTAAGGCCCAAAGGAACATGAATATTACATAGAATACTTTTGAAAAATACCTTTGAAAGTTCAATTTAAGTTCTCAAGTCTTTAAGGAAATTTCATAAGCTTTACTCATTGTGAATGATTCTTCAGCTGATGAAGGCAAAGAGTGTTTTTAGCTGTTGAGCCCCAAAGGTGTTTGACTGAATTGAGGTATTAAAAAATGTTATAGATGAATGAATCTTATCAAAGGAATATTTCACTTAACAGTCCTGTCTGCAGCACTGACCAGTATTAGATACTTGTGAAGAGGGCACAAACTCACACAGTGGAAAATAGTGTTGTAGAGTCAGACAAGGAGCACTAGAAGATGTTTACAGATCCAAAGGAATGCCATTCTCCATTAAAATTTATTAAAATGTGTCTGTAACTACATTTTTAATCTAGTGTACATTAATTCTTTGAATCCACAAGTGGTTTCATCAGTGGGACAATTTTACTTCTGCCAGCATGAAAAGCCTAGTAAGGGTGGCTTTTATATACTTCAGAGTGCAAATGATGCTAAAAAGAAAATTACATGAGGGTAACTGTGTTTCAATATTGTCAAAAGTCCTTAATTTAATGTGAAGACCCAACATAATTATGCTCAATTTCTCTCTATTTTTCCGTCATCAAATTTTGGAGTGCCATGCTCAGTCATATTGCACAACCTGTTCACACATGAGTCTTCATGATCCAGCATGTATCTCCCATCTGAGGTTCATAGAATCATAGAATCACCAGGTTGGAAGACACTCACCGCATCATTGAGTCCAACCATTCCCATCAATCACTAAACCATGTCCCTCAGCACCATGTCCACCCGTCCCTTAAACACCTCCAGGGAAGGTGAATCAACCACCTCCCTGGGCAGCTTCTGCCACTGACCAATGACCCTTTCTGTGANTCAAGGAGTGATCTCACCATTGCTGAGCACAGAGGGAGAAGAACCTCCTTGGACCTGCTGGTTACACCGTTTCTGATCCAAGCCAAGATACCATTGGCCTTCCTGGCCACCTGGCCACTGCTGGCTCATGTTCAGTCGCTGTCGACTAACACCCCCAGATCCTTCTCCTCCAGGTACTTTCCAGCCAGACTTCTCCTGGTCTGTAGCTCTGTATAGGGTTGTTGTGCCCCAAGTTCAGGACCTGGCATTTGGTCTTGTTAAACCTCATCTCACTGGTCTCTGCCCACTGGTCCAGCCTTTTCAGATCCCTTTGCAGAGCCTCCCTACCCTCCAGCAGATCGACACTTCCACCCAGTTTAAGTGTCATCTGCAAACTTGCTAAGGGAGCACTTGATGCCTTCATCCAAGTAATTGATAAAGACATTGAACTGGTTATATGAATCTGAGCCATAAAATATTAGTACTGATGCTTCTTATTTGGTGGAGAAAAGAACATTAAGACTATTAGAAAATTGTACTGGATAGTAATCTCTTCAAGTTTTCAGGTTTCTTTTCTTGATACCAATTTTTTCTTCTGGTTGTTTACAATTCTTCTGACTAATTTGTTCTGGTGTTGGGTCCCAGGAGATGTTTATCTGTTATTGTACTTATTTTCATCGGTATTTCCCTTACAGGCATATATCTTCTTGATGGATAAATCAGCTGGTCGGCTTTTGATCTTTGTGGCATCGATCCTATTATGAAGACACTGCTTAAGAAGACAGCTCACTGAGTTTGGTACCTAACAAGCTATTTGAATGTGAGGAATATATTCCCATGATGTGGAAGTGGATGCTGAAATTGGAAATGAAAATAGTCTGGGTCATATTTTTCCACTGACAACAGCATATCTGTAATAGTCTTTCACCAGCAGACAATGCTGACCAGTAAGTGTTCAGAACATAAGAGAAACATGGACATTTGTGTACTAAAATTTCTATTTCTGAAGCTGATTTAACAAAAGGGGTAACAGGATTTTTCACTTGCTGCTGGAAAAGCATCCCTTTGCACTGTACTCTTTTTAATTTCTAGTGGAGATAAAAGGGTACGATTCCCCACAGATCCATACTTCTCTTCGTCCTTGGATGCAGGTGATAGCTTTTTCCTTCCAAGTACGCTTGTGCCCTTGAGCCTCCAGATACACTTTGCGTGGCTGGTGGATGGATGCTGAAAATGTATACTGTGCCCAGAAGGATTCTTTGTAGCATACTTAATAGGGAAAGACATGAGTTGAAGGAATGTGTCCGACTGTGACATTGAGGGGAAAACAGGCAAAGATTTGCAGTTTGCATTTCAGTTATTTCATCCTATATATTTCCATTGAGCTCTGTTTTTAGACAGGAAGAGGACCAGTTGGTCCCATGACCTCTAAAGAAACTGAATTTTGAGAAAGTTACCTCAGGAGCCTGAGTTTCATGAGAAAATATGCCCACCCTCCTCATCCTCTCAGTCAATTTTCAGCAATCCATTGCAGTTAAGAGATCAAATTACTCTGATGGGTGGTCTGCTTTTCTGTGAGCTTTGGGAGACAGTGGGGGAAGCTGCTCACCAAACACATGATGTGAGCATTGTGTGTTTTTATTTAAGAGCCAGCTCTGGTGAGACGATGTATTTGTTGATGATATTGTGCTTACGTGTGGGTGTTGTGACTGCCAGCTTCTGTCCAGAAACCCGTGAAAGTCAAAGTGTAGTTATGTGACTGCACAGGCAGAAGAAATGGCCTTGAGTTCTAGGAAACATGAGTGCCCAGCTCAAATATCTTGTCTGATGATCAGAAAGGATATGTTTGTCCAGAGGCAAGAGATAAAAAATACATAAAAATGCAGAATTTATTGTTATTAATGTGCTGCTTAGGATTGCCTAAAAGGTGCAAGAAATATGACTTTTAGCTAATAAACAAACTGGCTTTGGAGATGAATAGGTGGGAGTGAAGGGGTAGATTTAAGGACAACGGAGATGTAGTGGTAACATTGCAAAGGTGCTAGGCTGTGTTAGTTCTTCATGAGAAAAGTCAAATAAGTTTTAAAGTTTGTTTACCAAAGACCCACATAAGTATGAAATTATAATCCTTTGAAGATCTCTGGAAGGAATGATTATTATTGTATTCAATAAAGAAACAAACTTTCAATGTTGGAATTGAATGACAGTTGTTGGTAATACCTGGAAGCTGTCTGCCCACTTCTCTGTATGTATTTGTATTTAAGTTAAATTATGTGCTAGGCTGAATTTACAACAACATAAAGAACTTAATTTAGTTTTGGATGCATGAAAAATCCTTCATCTCTCCCTAAAATGAATTTTCACAAAACTAGTTGAACTCACAAAATACACTTGGATAGTTCCCCAGCCAAGGGTGCAACTCATTCTTCTGGGCAGCAGGTATGTTGCTGAGAGATCCTTTGATTTAGCTGCCTATTATGTTTCTTACTATCATTCCCTGAAGCATCATCTCTGGAAGATGGTGCTCTTGGGTATTGCAGTCAACATGGGGAATGCTGATTTACAGATACTATCATCTCTTATATTCTCAAGAGTCTATGCCCCAGAATATAATATCCTGGGAAATATACTAAAGAAACTACATTTGTCATGTTACTGCCTGAATTGATAGACGTACTTACCTGGACTTGGTTACTCACCTGGGTCCCAGGAGGGAAACTCGGGTAGAACTCTAACTTTCCAAATCTGTCTGCTGTTAACATGGTATTAACCTGGAAGTTTGTCAATAAATTTTCTTGTTACTGCTTCTGTGATCAGTAACATTATTTAGAAAGACAAGTATGAGATATTTTGCTTATAAGGAAAGATATTGGTGGAATTCATAACACTGGGTAACCCCAATATACATTTAATATTGGAAACTAAACTAAATACAATTTCTTTACTGGTATCAGCACCTTATTTAAATTGCCCTTTATTGTGAGTGTAAGCTAAATAGCTCAAAATTGAGAGGGTGCACAAATGGATTATGAGCAACTACTAGACTTTTGCAGAAATTTCTCTAATGATATTTTCACTTCTAACGATCTTTTGATAACCAGGGGCTGAGTATTCAGTAAGTGTAAACAAGCATGGCTCATGCTTGACTCAGCAGCAACACTCAGACATTTAAATTTGCATTTTAAAATGCCAAAAAGTCATATTATTTATACAGCATAGGGCATATAAAAATTTAGACCCCACCAATCCTACAAACATCACTTTTCAGCTAATGGATTATAAGAGAAAAACCACAATGTAATCAAACTTTCACTCTGCCTTTGAATTGAAGGAATTTTATTGAATTACATGTGGAGGGCACACCCTCTTCCCCAAAGAATAATGAATCTTTTAGGCCCATTATGCCCTTCCAGTTCAATGGAATTTTCTTTAATTTAATGCCTATTACCATCTAACTGCTTTTAAAGTTGCCAACCAAATTAATGTACTGCCTTGAACTGCTACTCTGGGATTTATGTTGGTTAAATCCCTCAAATGTCATGCAATTTTTGTTTTCTAGTTCAAACACAGGTTTTACAAAACCTTTGGAGTACAACTTGTCTCGTCTGTCTTGTACTCCTGTGGTTTCATTTTACTTAGACAGAAAGGCATTAACTGAGAATTTTGCTGTAAATGTGTGTGGAATGTGCAGTGTGTGGGGAAGCAAGGGAACTATGAAGCAAATGTTTGCTCTGACTGCTGGGAACACTACAGCAATGATGGGTTTCGTGTTTTTGTTTTGTTCATATAATCTAGGCAGCAATTATGTTTTTATTCATGAGTAAGACATTTTGTCAGATACTCAATTAACTTAGGTGATGAGCTCCTGACCTATTTTTTCTTAGATAATTTTTCAATTCAGTGTATTTCAGGAGAGGCAAGGGAGAGACACATGTCCAGAACACTCTTTTGACCCTGCTCTGTTGTATAAAACAGAAACTGGAAAACCTCTGTGTCCAAACTTTGTGAAAGTTCTCTGAAAACTTGAGATCTGAAAATAGTCTGGGACTTAAATGTCTTAAACTTGATCAAACCCTCCATGACAGTATGTCCTCAGACTTCTTTCAAGCTGAATCTTTATTTTCTTTTTTCTTCTAAATACTGCATGACATTAAAAGTATCATGGTGAATTAACAGCTGGACAGTTGAATTAGCTTAAAGAGTTGATGCCTGGAAATTACGGAAACCAACTGACACTGTAAAATGCAACTGTGCCAAGTCTTGTATCTCAACTAGAAGACATGTGATCTTTGTCCTTAAAATGCACGACGCGATAATTTAATGTCTACAGACTTCAGAGTGCTAAGTGTCACCATGAGCTTTCCACTGCTAATTTGGTAATCAGCTCCAGCAGCAATAAGTTCAGAAATAGTAGCCCAGACCCTTTGCTATAGACTTAATAGTGATGCCCAAAAGAGATTTAACATCTCCTGAATTAGGTGTTCACAGTCACCCTCGAACAAAGAAAGACCTAAGGAAGCGTGACCAACATGGTTGGACTTGACGATCCGGTGGGTCTCTTCCAACCAGGTAATTCTATGATTCTATGAACACTTGGTTTAAGGAAACTTGGACCATTTCAGAACCTTGAGAGCTCTACTTCTGGTACAAAGTAGATGTTAGCTGTTCATTGTGTTTCATATTGATAATTCCTGTTATTTGTTCTTGGAATTACAACCATATAAATCTTACAGCTATCAAAAGCATTTCATTTCTTCTCAACATTTTTTTAAACATGAAGATTAAAAACTAGAAAAATCAAACAAAATTCAAGAATGTCACTCCCTCTGCTCCCTGCCATCAATGTTTTAACATCATTAACATCACTATATTTAAATATTCAGTATTTAAAATTTTTGGATGCAGATGCTCTTTCATGGTGTTTTTATGTGTCTACAATGAAAACGGTTTCTAGGAAAAAATTAACTGTAGAGTTAATTATCAGGATTGTAGAGTTATTATGCCTGTAACCTAAAGTGTGAAATAAGGTTTTTTAAAATTGTACCCTGGCTGTGATTAGTTTACTGCAGGCTGCAAAGGCAGAGATGAAAGCAGCTTCAGTGTGCTTTTTATGCTCCTGCCTCTTGAAGGTGGTGCTGTACTACTAGGCAACTGAAGCAATTTCTTCTTCTTACAACATGTGTTGTGTTCAAGTGATGTGGAGAAAACATAGCAAAAGTTTTGAGATAATTTCTGCACAGAAGGAGTTGTCTTAATATGGAGATGGTCAATCTTACATTATAAACTTTTCCCTCAAAACTCTTTTCTGCTGATAGACTTTTCTGCTGACATCCTCTGGAACAGAAGATGTTTTTTTTTTTTTTTTTGAAGCTCAGACTTCAGCAAGCCAGTGTATTTAAGCTGAGCTATGTTCTGAAAATTGACAACTAAGTGATTTATGCAACATTCCCAGCAATTGGCTGGAACGTGAGCTCTGGTCAGGAATGATTATTTTGGTGCACTACTGTAGCTGCGTTGTCCATAAAGGGCAGAGATGGATCTCTAGTTTTTTTACAAATAGTTTTATAAGAAAATGCTGTTGGGATTTAAATAAAGGGTTTTACATTCCTTTGACTTTGCTGTGCTTTCTGTTAAAAAGTACGTCTGCCCTTTTGGACTTCACATTGACATTTTAGAGCGTTTACTTCAGTTTAGAGGGTTTACTTCTCAGTTTACTTCAAAATAAAAAAAGGATTAATGGGGAGTTTAGTACAGGGCCTTTCAGCTGAGACCTTTAAAAAGGATCATTGTTGCTCAGTTGGCTGACTGAAGTTCTCAATACACTCTGTAATGGTGATGTGTTCATGGCCCTGGTGAAATGTACAGACTCTGGAATTGAAAAATTAATCATGGCAGGATCCTCCTCTGCAAAGTATTGGTTTATTCTATACTGTATATATCTGCTAATTTTTAAGCTGAGTGATGTGCTATCTACACTGGAGTTAAAATGATGTGTATGTAGGTGAGAGGAAAAACATAGTTTTCTGCTTTAAATAAAGCTATTATTGATATACTTTTCTCCAGTACAGATTCCAGGATGCATGTTTTTGCATGAAGTGTTGCCTGCATGCCACAGATAACTGCAAAAAACCCAAGTCCAAGTCTGAGAATCGTCTCCTATTACTTTCTTTTCCCTTGGTCTCTTGGCAGGTGCGATGTACTATCTTAATATAGGAAGGGTTATGGTGTGTTGCTTCTGGAAACTTCAACAATTTCCTTCAGGGCTATCGCCAGGCTTTTATCTCCTTTTATTTATACTTTGTATTCTTGTTAATGTGTACTTAGACAAATGTTGATGTCGATGCTTCTGCTCCATTTATTTCATAGCACTGGATAAACACACAAGTTTCCACAAGTATTAATTTTATAAGGTTTCCTCACTTCCTTTGCACACCCTGTGGGGACTTTATGGTTTTGGTCTTTGGGCTTTTTTTATGTTTCTTTTTTTTTCTTTTTCCGGTTATGGCAGAAACTGGTCTTACTGTTTTTCTGTAGAAAATAAACAATCATTGAATGCTGTTTCTGCAGCCTTTCTGTGACTAGTTTGAGAAGCTGGTATTTTGAAAGTCAGAGATGCGATGGCTGCGGAGAACCGACATTTCAAATGTTGGTTAGTCTTGATGCAAATCTCATGATGACCTCTGAGTAACTGTTAAGAACTGGTAGGGACTGCAGAATTATTCTCAGTGTACTTTCCTCTGAATTGTTTGCCTGGCAGTACAGCAGTCACAATAGAGATGAAGATGAGATGTTTGCTCTATCAATCTGTCTGTGCAGAAGTATTAAAACAAATGGAGAATCCTGGTAAAGTTATAAACTTAATTATGATCCACAAACTATTCAATACAATGAAGGATTACTGTGAGTGATAGTTATTAAAGATGGTATCACTCCACCTTACTCTGTAAACCTGGCTAGTACTTCACCTTTCCACTTCTTTTGAGTTAGACAGAGAAAATACATGGAGAGATATCTTGATATTTAGCAAAATGCCTGCTTGGGATTAACTGACCTTTCCTATAAATCAGAAGCAAAGTTGCCAGCTGGGCACTTTCTCATGTACAAGAAGCACGAAAAGGAGTTGAAATGCTCTCTGAAGTAAAACACCGTATGTATATTCCACCTCCTCTCCCTTCCCTCAATATTCTACTTCTTATAGTATAATAATACAAGACCTCTTACTGAAGGTAAAGCCAAAAAGGTGTTTCAGCTCCAGTGTCTCTTCATCCTTTCACAGCAAGCATGCCAATGATGCAGTAGTTCATATTAATGACTATTTATTTTCAAAGGAAGTTGCTCTTTGGTTGGCATGAAGGAGAAAGCATGAACTGACACAGTATGATAAATACTGTTATTTCATGTTTTTATTTACTTTGCTTGCCCTAAAAAATACATGATAATTATTCTAACATTTTATATTGATAAGATATGCGAAGGTAAATCTGTCTGATTTAAAACATCTCTCTTGCAAGTGGATCTGACCTGTTCAGCTGCTGTGTGTAATAATGATGCTTCTTTCATGTGTCAGAACAAACCTGTTATCTTTACTAGGATTGTTCCTGTGTAAAACAGAGATAAGTGACAACAGAGTCAGTTCCAAGCTACTGAAATATTGCTTTTTGTATGAGACTAACCACATCCAG
Source organism: Piaya cayana (assembly GCA_013389865.1). Classification (NCBI taxonomy): domain Eukaryota; kingdom Metazoa; phylum Chordata; class Aves; order Cuculiformes; family Coccyzidae; genus Piaya; species Piaya cayana. The sequence goes on along the minus strand of WAAB01018434.1, from coordinate 80,888 downwards.
GCTTGAGGCAAGGAAGTATCAATAAGGGCTATCACACTGTCACATGTGAAGGCTTCACATTTAACTGAGGGAGGAACTTAATCTTTCTGCTGTATAATACTACATTTCTCTGGAACTGCACCTATAAGGAGCTCTGCAAGATCCAACTTTAATGAATGTCTTCACAAACAGTGCCCGTATGCAGAATAGATTTATTTTGTTCTGCAGGCTTAGTGAAGTCTGATTGGTTAGACCTATGCAAAACACAAAATAAAATTTAATGTTGAGAAAATATGCTATATTTTCCATTAATTATATTCATTTAGGGAACAGCAGCTCTTGTTCTAATCTCAGTGGGGTTCCTCTGTTCTGCATAGTGTATGTTCAGACTCAGGCAACAGTTTCATTCTGGGCTGCACTTCAAAGAAATGATAAAATATGCATTCTCCTCTGTTTTGCCACAGATAATGAGTGCAGGAGAGGCTCCTTCTTGAGGTTTATGAGGGAAAAAATAGTGTTGTTCACTAAGCTGGTGACTGCAAACCAGCACAACATGGTTTTATCTTGATACTAATCAACTTTTATTTGGTTCTGCATGTAGCAGTTATACTTTATGACCATCTCTGTCTTCCTTCTTAGATTTTAAGTGCCCATGAATGCGCGACTGACCCAGGCTCCCTCTCATTGCATCCTTTCTTTAATTTGCTCTGCTTTGTGTGTGTGCAGAGGCAGGTTCCAGCCCTGGTTCTTCTGGAGGCAGGCCATTTCTTGCTGCGAGTATGTCTGTTGTTTTCCTCCAGCTTCCCATGTCAGTGTCTCGGGAAAGTCACACTTCCCAGGTCCTCAGTATATCTGTACTACGTAATCTGGTGGTACAGCATGACAGACAGCAGGATACTGCATGTTCCCCAAGAATCTGAGTGTATCTAGGTCCTTTCCTGTGCCTGGCTGGGAACATGAAATGCAAGGTTTGAATCATGTTGTTGACTGAATTACTTGGACTGGGATGTTTGATATGAAAGTTACCATATATTCTGCAAATGTCTAAGTATGACATGTGCCAGGTTAAAAATCCATCTCATCTTCAGCTTTACATTTTTGGTTCTAAGGGTTATCTTCATCCTCATCTCTAACTGAGATGAATTTACTTGAACTTTTTCACCTTTCTGTGGTCTTTGGCATAATCCTTTCTGATAGGGGAGAGGTGTAGATGTTGGTAGGTGGTGGAGGTGGACCAAGCTCTAAGCATCTTTTAGACCATTGGAAGTCTTTGTACCATAAGGAGCTACATGCTAGACCTTGAGCCTCACTTATGCATGTGGTTGCATGGTCAACAGAAGTCTCTAATGTGCTTTTTCTGATCAGATTTTACATGAAGTAAGATTCACTTCTGTTTGATGTCTTTTGCTGAAGCCATGGACTAGTGTGCATATTTTCTCATCAAAGAAATACAGTTAGAATACAATAGTTGATAGCTTTAGAATTTGTTTGCAACCCGTAGACCAACATTTTATTGAATGTTTAGTTTATTTTGGACAAGTTGAGAACAGTGAACAGTCATAGCATTTTTCCAAATTGCAAACAAACTCAAAATTACCCATCTGGATTACCAGCTGAGTAGACCTCTGCAAGCCTGCTTCTTGCCCACTGTCACAGTAAGGATCATAATGACATCTCTGTATAAAGTCAATACCCTCTTGCTTAACCCTTTTCATTGTTCTGGAAACTACTCAAGAGTAATTAGACCAGTGTTCGCTATTTTGATCAAGAGCATCGAGCAGAGTGATATTATGGTATCAAACCATAGAAGGCTCATATCCTGATAGAATAAATAATTGTGACTTAAAACAGAGGAGCATACAAGGAGCTGGATAAAATGATTCAAGGTATACTGAGACAAGACGCAGAGAGTTAAAAATAAATATTCCTGAAATTGGAATGAGTGTCAAAAGCCTCATTATATTAGATTTTTTTAATTTACTGGCAGAAAATGTGGATGTAATTTCATAGTATCATGCAAAGATATAGCAGGGAGTGAGATGATATGACTTGTTTTAGCTCAGTGACCCGATACTGGTCTGGGCCTTAGAGCATAGATTTTCTACTAAAAAAAAATTATTATCTCTTAGTTTTGTGAACATAAGCTTAAAAGTATAAATCAGATATACAAACTGAAAGTAGCTGAAGACTGCAAGCAGTCTGGTATGCTGTCTGGAACAGAAATCTGTTGCTTCTCCACTGCTCTGCTTTGCTAGGCCACAGGGCTAGTGCAGTGCACGAAATGAGTGCACATCTCTTTCGCCTGCCCTGGTCTGTCTTTGTGTGTGAATGGGAAGTGTGGGAGAGGAAGAAGGAGACTTTTGAAACTTTATGCAAGGAAAGAATAGAATAAAAAAATGAGTTTTGCTTCTGCATAGCTTAGCAATGTTTATTTTGGATCATAGCACTACGTAACTCAAATGAAAATTATAAGCCATAGTAAATATCCTTAACTATATGCAATTTCAATTTAGTATAAAAGTCTATTTCAGATATTTAGCCCATACTGGAAGTTTCACAGCATTCTTCCCCTCATTTGCTTTTCTAGATAAATATTGTGAGGAAACATTATACCAGATTTGCAGCGTGTAAAATAATAAAGCAGTAAGACAGGATGATGCTACGTTAATGAACTATAAATACGTACTTGAGGTACACTGAATATGTAAGGCTGGAGGCTAAAGATCTTCAGTCTTCTCAGATGACTGCTAATGGTCTGTTAGGATGTAACCAGGTATATATAACATGTATACTACTAAGAACAAATATGATCACCATAATCTTTAGGAAAAGAAAAATATATTATGTTGCAGAGCTGAAGGCTGACCTATTAATTAAAAGAAAGCATAAATAATTGATACCTCTGGAATGTTTTTAAATGTCTTCTAAATATTCTTGCTGTATGTTGTCATGGTTTGATTTTTGGCCCCTTCAGAATAGCCAGAT
>WAAB01018434.1:32652-74946 GCA_013389865.1 Piaya cayana | reverse complement strand
GGATGTACTGGCCAAACCCCTTTCCATTATCTTCCAACAGTCCTGGAAGACTGGGGAGGTTCCACTAGACTGGAGGCTGATGTTGTGCCTGTCTACGAGAAAGGTCACAGGGAGGACCCGGGGAACTACAGGCCTGTCAGTCTGACCTCAGTGCAAGGGAAAGTCATGGAGCAGGTGGTCTTGAGAGCTATCATGAAGTACATGCAAGAGAACCAGGTGATCAGGCCCAGCCAACAAAAGACAGGTCTTGCCAAACTAACCTTATCACCTTCTATGACAAAGAGACTCAGCTGCTGGGTGAGAGAAAAGCTGTGAATGGATCTTCCTGGACTTCAGCAAAGCCTTTGACACAGTTTCTCCCAGCATTCTGCTACAGAAACTGTCACCTCTGGCCTGGACAGGCTCACGCTCTCCTGGGTGAAAAACTGGTTGGATGGCCAGGCCCAGAGAATGGTGGGAAATAGAGTGAACTCCAGCTTGAGGCCAGTTATGAGTGGGGTTCCCCAGGGCTCAGTGCTGGCTCCAACCCTGTTCAATGTCTTCATCAATGACCTGGATGAAGGTATCAAGTGCACCCTGAGCAAGTTTGCAGATGACACTAAGCTGGGTGGAAGTGTGGAACGGCTGGAGGGTAGGGAGGCTCTTCAAAGGGATCTGAACAGGCTGGGTCCATGGGCTGAGTCCAATGCCAGGAGGTTTAACATGATACAGTTTTATAAATCTTTATATTTACCTCCATTTCAAGGAGATAACATTTAAAAGATCGGCATATTGGTGATGTGAGATACGCCTCACAGTATGCTATAAATGAAAATCAGACAAAAATAGTAAATAATTGTTCCTTTAGGAGACAATCATTTACCCTGCTGTGCAAAACATGTTCCACCATAAATGTATATGTAATAGCAGAAAACTGAATTAATCTGTAAAACTCTACAGAGCAGTACGTGGCTCTGCAGTTTCCAGGCATTCATTATTTTGTGCAGACTATTTAACCTCTTACAACATTCAGGGAGGTGCTCTTTGGCTGGGTAAGGGGGAAGTAAAAGCAAGAAAAACCACACAACTGAAGGAGAGGTATGAGTCTTTGCAATTTGCAATGAGTTCTCAGTGCTGTGGCTAAACACACTTTAAGGCCAGGGACAGAAAATCCCTCCTGTGACTCCTTTCTCCCTGTGGAGATGCACAGTTCTTCACTTTGGATATAACAATCTTTATTGTCAGTTATGTTTCTGCACAAGTAGCAATGCCTGGACAATTACTTGCATATTTATGTATTTAATTTAGGAGGGAAATTCATGTGTTATGATGGGTAAATTCTTATTTTTCATAAAAACACAATCACAGAATAACCAGCTGGAAGAGACCCACTGGATCATTGAGTCCAACCATTCCCATCAATCACTAAACCATGGCCCTCAGCACCTCATCCACCTGTCCCTTAAACACCTCCAGGGAAGGTGAATCAACCTCCTCCCTGGGCAGCCTGTTCCAATGCCCAATGACCCTTTCTGTGAATTTCTTTTTCCTAATGTCCAGCCTAAATCTCCCCTGGTGGAGCTTGAGGCCATTCCCTCTTGTCCTGTTCCCTGTCAATTGGGAGAAGAGCCCAGATCCCTCCTCTCCCCAACGTCCTTTCATGTAGCTGGAGAGAACAATGAGGTCTCCCCTCAACCTGCTCTTCTCCAGGATAAACACCCCCAGCTCTCTCAGCCGTTCCTCATCAGGCCTGTTCTCCAGCCTCTTCACCAGCCTTGTCGCTCTTCTCTGGACTCACTCTAGAGCCTCAACATCCTTCTTGTGCTGAGGGGCCCACAACTTCACACAGGATTCAAGGAGTGGTCTCTCCAGTGCTGAGTCCAGAGGGAGAAGAACCTCCCTGGACCTGCTGGCCACACCATTTCTGATCCAATCCAAGATGCTACTGGCCTTCTTGGCCAATAGCTGGCTGGCTGGCTCATGGTCAGTCGATGTCAACCAACACCCCCAGGTCCTTCTTCTCCTGGCAGCTCTCCAGCCAGGCTTCTCCTAGTCTGTAGTTCTGCCCAGGGTTGTTGTGCCCTAAGTGCAGGACCCGGCATCTGGCCTTGTTAAACCTTGTGCCACTGGACTCTGCCCAGAGGTCCAGCCTGTTCAGATCCCTTTGGACCCTCCTTGTCCTCCGGCAGACTGACCCTTCCACCCAGCTTAGTGTCGTCTGTAAACTTGCTAAGGGAGCACTTGATGCCTTCATCCAAGTCACTGATAAAGACATTGAACAGGGCTGGACCCAGCACTGAGCCTTTAAGCTAAAAATAATAACTAAACTGCTTTACTTTTAAACTATAAATTTTTGTTCAGGCCTGAACTGAGCTCATCTTGCAGCAGTTGTGCATGCACAGCATTTTTGTTTTATTAGTAGTCTTACTATTTCATATTGAGAGGTAAGTATCTGAATCACAACTGTATTACAACTTCATCTTTGGGACTCACAGCAATTTATTTGTGTATATGGGTTTTTCATATGTTGCTATGCTTTTCTTTACATAATCCTAGGGAGAAATATGTCTGGGAGACAAATTACATAAGGCTGCAAATCATTTTGTACAAGGGAAGACTTGGCATAAACAATCTGTGTCTGCTTTGGTCATTCTCTAGAAGTTCAAATGGCATCAGCTAGAGCAGAGAAATAAGATGCTTACTCTGCATTTCAGAAAACCAAAGCTCTGTGTATAATGTATTTGAGTGAATCCTGAAACTGCTGAACATTATGTGTCTGACAAGATATAGCAGATACTGTTGCCCTAGCCCTCTCCATTCTCATCTGATAACCAGTTAGGTTATTTAATTTTTTTTTCCCTATTTGACACTATCATTTGGGAAATCTCTTTTTATCTATGACATGTTTTTAAGCTAGTACACTCCTGTTAAGGATCTACTGCATATACCTTTCCAATATTAAGATAACAAGAAGAATGTTGTAATCTTGGCCTAAGTTATGGCTCTCAGGCTGTCTGTGCACTGAAAGGTAGGTGAAATGTTTTGACAGAGAAAAATATGTGTTGTCAGCTTTGTTTTATCCATGGCTGAGAAGGGAAATGGAAACTGTACTTCAGCAGAGCTCTGACACTGATGGCTAAAGTGATCTCCTGCTCAAACAGATTAGAAGAGAACTTTTCTGCATTCTGCCTCATTCTTTTTCCATTAAAATGCATAACTAAATGAATGGCTTGTGTACTGGAAAAAAATTCTTTAAAGTAATGTCAATGCTGACTGTGAAAGAAGCACTATTTACACCATAAAATGCTAAAAATATCAAGACTACAGAGTGAATAGTTTCTGTAATTGAGTGTTGATATCTGCCATTTAAATGTGCATAAATTACAGTTACTTTATGTAATAATTAATTTCAGTGTTTTTTGAAAACATGGCAGTGACAGAAAGAGCTTCATAGCCGAAGGCATCTTGAAGTGGAAGAAGGCTCTTAGAGCCCCGGTTCCTTGCGTTCCTGTCAACAGGAGACAGAGTGGATTATTGCATGGCCTGTTTATACCAAACTTGCTGTGTTTGTCTGCCTTATGACAAATTACCTTCAAGAGCTCACTCCACCTGTCAAGTTCCATTGCACTATTCTTCCTATTACCTGCAAATTCTGTTTAGCTCAGAGGTAGCTTAAAAGATAGTAGGAAAATTATCTTAAAAGAAAACTGTTGACAGTCTTGCCTTGCAGTCATTTTCTGAAATTTCTTCTATTTTTTCCCCCTTGTGACACTCAGCTCCAAACATGGCACAGAACAATTAACAGGGCTAAATTCCCCTGAAAAACCCATGTTTAGGTAGATATGAAATAATTGCTAGATCGCATATGAAACTAACCTAGCTCCCTCAACATTTTATTATCTCCTGACCATTTTAGCAGTCCTGTGCTGGACCCTTTCTGGTTTCTTGGCACCTTTCTGGACCAGGAATGAGCGATACTTTGGGTGAAGCTTTACCTGTGTTGAATACAGGGAGGTGATTTCCTTCTACCTTTTAGCCACTCTCATATGTGAAACAACAGCCGGTGTTTCAACTCATAGAGAAAACGGAATGGTTAGCCACAGAAGTAGGGTGTGACGCATGAAGCATCAGGTTTTGTGTTCAGATACTTAAGTCAATATATCTAAAACTAAGTGCCTTTCATAGCTAGTTTATTTGCATATATTATTAGACCTACCCACTGGAGACTATTTTCAATACTTCTAATTATTTCACATGGGTACATTATAAGATCATACATTTTCTTTCATTTTTTCCCTTGTTAGTAGTCAAAATATATAAATACAAAAGGGAAATGTCTCTGAATATTTAGTGCATGTTTGAATCTAGTATATGGATATTAATTTGTTTTCTCTGTAACTGAAGTAGTATACACAGGGGTGTGTGCACAGAAGTTTCTCATCATTTTCAGCCTGATACGCATTTTGGGTAATCTCTCTATATATCCTGCTACCCTTGCTCATCATTGATTTGCTTTTACTGAATTTCTTCAGAAAAACTAAGCACCAGCTTTCCACTCTAAGGGAAAGTAAATAATGAATTTTCCCTGAAAGGCATGCAGTGGTTGCTGCATTTCAGAAGGCTACACAAAGTCAATGCTCAATAACCCTGCCCACATACTGAGAACCTCAGTGCTCTAGGGGTTGAGAATGCCCTCATTAAGAGGGTCTCAGGCTTTCATTCAGTCACTGATCTAACTTATACTCATGCCAGAACTTTATTTATGGCACTGCTCAGGTTCAATTGATATTTCCAATTTCTTCCTAACCCATATTTTTTTGAATTGTATACTTGTCCAATATAATAATGTAGTTCACATAGTTGTATATCTCCAGGGAAAAAAAGGAGGCAAAAACCCCCAACCCCACAAATCCCTGGGTTTTCTTTTGCTTTGATCAGCATTCTTGTTCCTTCCAAAAATAATTTTTAGCTTTCTTTTTTTTCCCCAAAAGGATGAAAATCTGTCTTTCTTGGTTTTCTTAGAATTCTACGAGGTCAATGAAAATAAGATAATTAGAAATTTCATTAATAACAGTTATCAATATTTTTTCCTGAAATGACAATATACTGCAGTTTATAACTGCAGGTAAAAAATTAAGTTTCATTGGACAAATAACATGACTTTACACAGCTCACTGTCATCTCCTTTTTTCCATAGCTCCAAATAAACTATGTGGTAGCACATAACGCATAGTGGTTCTTCATTGAGCCTTGTTTTACTTAGAGTGAAATTCTCAAATGTGTGCAAACTGACAGGGAAGTCCTGTCATTCAAGAAGCGGAGATGCTGTAGGTCACGTGATTCTCTGCCTTTTTACGGTCACGCTCTGAGTAATATAATGCTGAAGTCTAACCTCTGGTGTCAAACGAATATCCTGAGACTTATTTCTTGCTGTAAGAAAGTGTACTGTACTCTTACCTGAACAATTTACAGTGCATCTGTTATTTTNTTTTCTTTTTTTTTTTTTGTTTGTTTTCTTGTGATAGGTTAGAAACAGAAAACTGGAAGAAATAATTTTTTATGGTGAGTGCCACTTAAACCACTACTTTGCAACCTGGATGCAATTCCTCTACTGAACTGAAGGCACTCGTGCCATGAAGAATTAAATTTTGTGAGGTGTGGGAATGTTGGAAATAGGACACAACGACCTTTCATACCAGAAGAATTCTGTAACTGCAGTAACAAAAAAACCCACAGAACATTTCATTTAAATGAATTACAATGTTTTAGGGTTTTGCCAAAGTTTTTATCAGCTGTAATATATATTAGTATTACAAAGTGAATGTAGACAAAATGAATATTAAAGAAAGGAATAGAGAATATTTAACAGTCTAAGTATTAGGCCTCCTACATTTACTCTCATCATAAAACTCTAATGAGCGTTTCTATTGGGGAAACAGTACATGCTACAAGTGCTACATTGCTACTAGAAAAGATAAAACTTCAATGTTGAAATAGAGGATAAAATGTGAAGAACTACTGGAAGCGTAATCTAATTAATTCATTCAAGACATCCACATTTCATAAGAGTTACTTAAGATGCCTGAGTTTGGGTCAAGACATGGCACTGCATCCTATGTGCTCCAGCTCTTATTTAACTCGGGAAAGTAAATGACAATGCCCAGAGGATGTGAAAATAGCTTTAATGAAGCAATTAATCTTATAGTGAAAAATACATTAAATCGGCAGCTGACATCTGGGAAGAATTACTTTGGGCTATCAATATGAATGAAAAAAATTTATAATAAATTTAGTCAGAAGATCTAGCATTCTGTAAAACCAGGCTATGCAAACGGAGTATTGCAGTTATCATGAAGTATGTAGACAGAATACAGTAGAAATATTTTGAAACACAGGATGAGCTTTAAGACACAGCTGGTACAAACGTATGTTGTGCAATGCCACATCTAGATATTTTTCTAATTCAAAGAGGAACCACTAAGATACTGTTCTCAGCAGTATGAGGGTTCATGTCTAATATGAAATGAGTACCTAACACAGACCTTTGAGGCAGTGTTTTTTACTAGAAGCAGTGCTACATGGATTAGTTAATTTAGCCATATAATTGTGTATTATGTACTCCTGACTGTTTAACATTTGTTATAAAGAAAACAGCAGGGCACACAGTTTTTATAAAAGACAAAGCCAAATTTAAGTGCTTTTGTTATGACTATGCAGGCAGAACAATCTCCCTAGAAATAAGTCCATTTTGTTGATATATGGCAGGGTCTCCAACAGCAAATGCCCTGAAACTATTGTTAATACTGAGTTCTCTGGGGATTCAAGTGAAAAGAAAAATAGCTACATTTTTGGTACTCTGATCTCTGGAAACCATCTCCATATGACGTTGCTGATCCGTTATTTCTTTGTTTATATTGCCAGGTTTGAATGACTGATTTTACTCATTATAAGATTCAGTCATGTTGCAAAACCCTGAAAAATATGTAGTCTAGTTAGAACGTCTCTATGTCCGGTTATGAAGTGAAGCTTCAGAATAAAGATGATAACAGCTAGATAACAGAATAATTAATAGGGCTTGTGTAGTCCGTCAGATGCCAGCGCAGGTTTACATGAGACACTAGTAATATTCTCAGGGAAAGGTGAGCAGACTGAGATACACAGAAAAGCAGCATTTAAATTATATTGTAAAAGTTAAACACACTGTACTACTATAACACATAGGCATCCTTACTGATGGTAAAGTAATTAACTGGTGTGTGAAAGATGTGTGATGGAAATGGATAACCAGAACGGAAATGCTTAATATATCTTACAAAGGGCAGACCAAACGTGTCTGAAAAGCTAAAGCATGGAAAAGTTGAAAGTAGAGCTCATGATATGGCTCAGGATGTAAAAGTCAAGTGATCAGCACTGTTAGTCATCCTGCTTGCTGGCATTGGGGAAGGATGACACTTTCCCTGCATCATGGCACTTGCCTCTCTCATCCTTTCAAGGAAACTGCGTTTACAGTTTAAGCTCATTTTAACACTTAGGGCTGGAGTTTAATTTTTAGGAGGGTAGATACGGTTTTTGCACAGATACTAGTTAGGGAATTGTGACTGGAGGAGTTTTATGTCTGTCCGTTGTTAAGCATTACCTCCTCTGTACCTAAAGATCTGATCAGGCACATAAGGAATATTCTGAAAGATTCAGCCTTGTTTCCAAATTAAAATTCCAGTGTGGCCTGTTGTATGTACCAGAAGGTAATGTACATGAGGTCTCTCCTGTGCTAATGGCATTAATCAGAATAATTTCCCTGGGATTTTGATGTATTACCGTGTTCACCACCTATTATTGCTTGTTGCTAGCTTTTATAAACGGAAAAATAAATACTGTTTTAATCAATCTTTGTTCCTTTTATATGGATATTAAATGCTGGTAGGCAATCATTTTCCAATTAAAAAGGATATGCTTAGCACACTGTATTAGACAAGTTAATGTACTTGCATTTTACGACAAAAAAATTTATTACTATGGTGACATTAATGCATGTAGAGTAATGTTTACCAAACCAGTTGTTGCCCATAGATAATGGCTGACTAGATAAGGGCTAACCTGTGGCAAAATCAAGGGTTGTTACTGCACTAAAACCATTAACTGCAAGAGGGACAGTCAGCACTATAATCTTCTGTTACTAAATGTTACGTCACACTGCCCAAATTTAATAGGAGCTGGTGATGATGGTCGATATGAAGATCCTCTAAATCAATTCCTTGGTTACCTAAACCCACCATATTACTGCTAACGCTTTATCTAAGTGTCTACCAGCCCACTCTTATGGCCCTTTCTTTGTACGTCAACTGGTGAAACACCTTTTTGCTGAAGCAAATCTGAAGGTAGACAGAAAGAGCAGTGGAAGTTAACGTTGAGACTTAAAGCCTTGTTTTCCAACAAGTTCACTGTTGACTGTTGTGGGGTGTACTGGTGGATATTTATAGCCTCCTTTTCTTTGAGATGACAGATTAATGACAAATGACAGATGATAACATTAATGATGTTGACCAAGACCCATCTCTTTTACATCAGAACAAGCTCCATAGTGAGACAGGCAGGGTGTACAGCTAGCACAGAACATGGGAACATGCCATGATGAGGTCTTTCTCACGTATTTTTATCTTTGTGACACTACCAAGCCAGCTTGAACAAATGGTTATGTCACAGGAGGTACAGGTTTGTATTTCATTTCAAGTGGTGACTGTATTCTGAAGCAACTAATGACACTTTTGTCATGGACATGTTGCCAAAATACTGCTCTAAACAGTTGTTCTACAAATCCCTTTACCTTTAAAACTCTAAGAGGAAGTGAGCTTCACAAGTCACTCACTACAATCAAAATTTCCACTGTGATTTGCATAATTCTCTGTAATTATATGTAAGACTGTTCTTGTACACTTTTAATTCAACAAATTAAGAAAATCAACTATGATCACCTTCAAAATATTTCCCTTCTGAGTTGACACACAGCTGCATACGATGCTGCCAACATTCAAAGCAATCCCACAGATTATTTCCTGAAAAGCTGTTGAAGATCTCTGTCATCTTTTCTTTCACATTTTCTATCAACAAAAATGGATGCCTTTGAGCATGGACTTGATCTTCGGGATCTCTTCCTCATAAGCCCCAGTCAATAGCAAAAAGTTTCCATTGTACCCTTCTTCAGTTTCACAAGGAACTTGATGTTAACTTGCTGCTCACTCTTCCATATCCACATTTGCTGACTGAAAGAAAACGTTTGTATTTGGCTCATACTGAGTGAAGTGATTTAGTTGAGTCTTGTCTCACTGTGACAAGTTAGAATGTATTCTATAAAGATCCCTTTGTGTTTCCCCTCTCACTCTTGTCTTGCAAGCTGTAGTGTTGGTATATTTTTTTATGTTGGACCTTGTATTTGGGTTCTGCTGATACAAGATCTATCAGCCCACCTATAGATTATGCATCTGACTGCTTTGAAACATGCGACCTTATTGGTGAGCCCTGCCAGGAAGATGGTTTGTTTTTGAACTCTTTCTTCTGGGAAGAGGATAGGACAGCTGAAGGTGGTGGCAAATGTGGGAGGAGGCTGGGGGAGAGACCTCATTGCTCTCTATAACTACCTGAAAGGAGGTTGTGGAGAGGAGGGAGCTGGGCTCTTCTCCTAAGTGACAGGGGACAGGATGAGAGGGAATGGCCTCAAGCTCTACCAGGGGAGATTTAGGCTGAACATTAGGAAAAAAATTTCACTGAGTCATTGGTCAGTGGCAGAGGCTGCCCAGAGAGGGGGTTGAGTCACCTTCCCTGGAGGGGTTTAAGGGACAGGTGGATGAGGTGCTGAGGGACATGGTTTAGTGTTTGATAGGAATGATTGGACTCAATGATGTGGTGGGTCTCTTCCAATCTCGTCGTTCTATGATTCTATGATTCTATAAGCTAGGCAAGAACACCCCAGTGCCTACCTATGGCTGAACCCATCCTCAGGCTAGAATGGTGGCTTGTAGGGTGGGTTGCACTCATTCCTCAGTTGCACTACAAACCTCCTGTTGCTGCTTTTCAGTGAGTGCTGTGGAAAAGGTGTATGAGGTGTGTCAGTTCTGGGCTGGAAATCAGAATCATGACTTATGTTGTGCCAGATAATTGTGGTTGTCTGGAAGTGAGTGGTCTTTGCATTGCTGTGAAACCTTTCTGCAGGCAGAACCTTCGAAAAGACTCTTAAGAGGATGGATTTAGGTTTATGGGTCTGTGATTGCAGTTCTCCATACCGTTCATGCTAGCAAAATTAAAGCATAATTCCAAAGACTCTAGTGGAGCTGAAATGAACTAGTTACAACTTTAAAACAAATATTTGTGGGAAACTGCCTTCAATACTCACCTAACAGTTCTCTGAACTCATCTCTCTATTAACCATTAATCATTCAGTCCTACTTTGGTCATCATGTGCAGTTTTTATCCAGGAAAACACTTCTTTTTCACTTTTATTCACTGAACCCACTTTCTTGTACTCTGTAGAGAACTTGACCCTTTTACTGGAAATAAAACGAGTCTCATCCATATCAGGTAGATGAAAAGAGCAGAATATGGCCTTGGAAGCTCCTACCCCTCACTCTATGTCCACATAATGTCCAGGGATCCTGAAGCTCAGCTTGAATTCTCAGAAGTTCCTGCAGATCTCTGGCATCTGCCCAAGCAATTTATGTTAATACAATTTCTGGAGTTCTTCTATCTTATTCTTTTATGTCTCTGTGTTTGACAGAGCTTCACCTTCATTATCTTTAAAGATCAGCACTAAACTAGATATTTCCTCCCTGTTCCCTCTGTGGAAACCAAAACAAATAAATCACTTAGCTTCTTTGCTGTCTCTTTAGTCTCCTCAGTGTGTTATTTTTAATCATTTTGACCTTGTAAACCCAACGACTTTTACAAGGATCGTGATGTATACTTAAGACATTCCTCTGTATCAGCAATATATTTAAATGAAGTTCTATTATTTTATTATACACTGTCTTTTCTGCCACAGTTTTAAAAGTATCTTCACAGCCTTACTAGTATTTCAGCTAACTGACTTTATATTATATCCATCAAGGAGAGAATTCAAGCTTAATGTCTGTATATTATGTGTTATCTCTGAATTTCAGGATAGTATGTTTTATAATTTTTGAGTGTTCATTAGGTTATAAATAAAAATTGATAATTACCTGAATAATCTATGTATTTTCACTGAACTTTCTGCACAGATATGTTTTGGAATAATTTATGTATGTTCATTGTATGAGTTCAGTGTGAGATCTGTCAGGGACTTATTGTTATTATAATTCATTATATCTAAAGTATTTGTTGTGTTGTTTAGCTGTTTTACTAGTTTAAAATAAAATCATACTTTCGTATATCTATATCACAAGCAATAACTACAAGTAGGTGTAAATATGACACATTATATTTTAACACAGTAAGAAAACTTAAATTTCAGCCAATTCACATCCAACAAAATGTTGAAGAATCTAGGCTTTATTTGAAATGATGACTGTAGCATATTTAAACAAAAATATATTTAATAGATTCTCACATTTGAAAAATTTTAGTCTGTAAAATTTTGTAACTATGAGTCATATTAACACACAACCTGAAAATGCATGTTCAAGAATTTTCGATTGGATTTGATTTTCTACAGATTAGAATCAAACATTGCTGAAATATTTCAACTTCTGTGAAGACCTGCCTGGTTTTCAAATAGTTATATCCTGGCAGAAGTCAATGTAATCTGTTACAAAGGAGATGTGCAGGTACCATTTTCAGTCTATTCTTAGTGGTATTATCAATATATTTTCATGATAGTGGAACACAGTCAGCAACACATGCAAGCTCTGGATCCAGTTTGAAAGAAACATGCTGAAGCATGAATTTTCTGAAGCAGATGTGGTAGAGGAGTTTGGATAATAAAACAGTATGCTAACTCATCTCTAATTAAGAGTGCAGTTTATGAAAGGGATTAGACCTTGACTATGGGGAATAAGAAAAAAAAAAGCAGCTATAATTTTTTTTTTTTTTAAAATAACCTATTATTAACCATCTAGAGCAAATTGATCCATGCCTTTTGCTCAATCAAATTTTTAGCAAACTGGACAATACTTGAAGTAATTATCTAGAGAAAATACTGGTTTTATGAAATGCATTCAGTGCTTCACAAAACGAAAAATACCTATTTTTATCCAGTAAATATTTAATTTCTTCAAGGAAGCTTTGTCTGCCTAAAGCCTGTTTTTCCATTCACACAACACAAAGTAATAAATAACATCCACAGTAACGCAAAAAAATATTAAAAAGTTTTCCTTTATTAGTATTACTTATTAGCCAATAATTAATTATTATTTATTAATTTACTGTTCTTTTGAGGTTGTTAAAATTTAATCGTTAATGAGAAACAAACGGCAGGCACAAAACACAGCTGTTTTTTGTTAAAGCAATTAAGGCTGTCTCTGCTCATGATCACATAGTTGATATGAATTTTGAGCAATAATTCAGACTTTTCTACTGGTGTTGAGTTATAGCTGTGTTTACAAGTTTTAGAGCAGATTAAGAAGCAATATAGGGAAGGGGTTGTTCTGTATGAATTTCTCACAGAACAGTGAAGTAGCGATGAAGATGATCCTTCTAGTAGGCCCATCCATGTTTCAGAGAGTTTTTTTCCCTACAAAATGGTTCATGTTTTCCCTTCTTCACTGTTTAATAAAAGACAAAATAATTTCTATATTTTGGAAGGAAGAAAGAAAGGAGGTGGGTTTGATATTAATCTTTCTGGGAAACTGGAAAATTTCTCTTAAACAGATCTTTTCACATTTTCTTTAAATATTTCTGTGGAAAATACCCACATTAGTTTTGACTGGGCTTAGCCACAGGCAGCATGTAGGCATTGTGCTTGTATGCAAGTGAATTGTCAAGATTTACTGTGCATTTGGTGAAACAGAATTAAACTTACACACAGTTACTAACAGGCTGATGTTTGTACAAATCCTGGCTTGGCTATGCAGAGGGAAGCCAGAGAATGCTTAGATTTTTGGTGAGTGATTGCATGGTACAGTTTTCAAGTGGAACTGAATTGCAGTTGTTGGATGTAGAGGTTCAAGAGTCAGCACTTCATAGTATGCTCAACCGTTATTTTTAAGTTCCTGCCTGAGTCTCCCTTGGAAACAATTATCTCTGAGAATTTAACTGTCAGTGAGGCATAGGAGCAGGTGCAGAGCTCACATCAACCATATTGTGAGTTAACAGAAATTAAGGGTCTGAGACAGAGACTGCAAGGAAAAAGAAGCTTTGAGCGAGGACATCCATCCAATATGGGGCCAAATATAGGGCAAGGGGTAGCATAATGGCAAATTTGAAGTAGGGGAATGTCTTCAGTTGCTACCTAGAAGGAAAAGGTCAGCATTCTATGCAACAAAGTGCTGGGGAAATAGAGATGAGACAGACAGAAGGGTTCCACAATAACCTGCATAGACATGAATTGACTCACAGACATTCATATTCATAGACATTGACTCATAGACTTCATAGACATGGTTGACTTGCCTTCCCTGGAGGTATTTAAGGTGCAGGTGGATGAAGTACTGAGGGCCATGGTTTAGTGTTTGATAGGAATGGTTGGACTTGATGATCTGGTGGGTCTCTTCCAACCTGGTGATTCTATGATTCTATGAATGGAAATGATTAGCTATATAATTGTCAAAGCCATCCCCATTTCTATGAAATAGCAACTGCTGGTCTTTTTAAAAATACATTGAATCGGAGCAAATTTAATCTTTTGATGGAAGCAAAATTCTTGCTGTTAATATTGATGAAAAGACAACATCTCCATCAAAGACCTCTGTTTTTGGAGGGATGATGATGTACTGCGAATGGATGCACCATGTTTCATCTAATAAATACATAAATACAGGAATATACCATATAAAATACAATTAAAGTTAATGAGCTGTTTCTTCACCTGTTAGAAAACTTGAGAGCTTTCCTGCTTTGCATGGAAGCTCTTAAGAGCCTCATAGGATTTTATTTTCTTTTCTCTTGACAAGCAGAAAAGACAAAGACCTTCTGTTATTTGAGTTTCAGATCAATCTTTATCTCCTTCATCCTAGTAAGAAAATTCCTACCAAGACAACATGGTATGGAACATTGGAAAAGCAAAATTGTTTTAATTTAAGGACATTCTTCAAAATCCCTTTTAAATTGGAAAGGAATTTACAATTCCTCACAAGGAACTGGGTAAAAGGGTTTAGATCATTTTCCCAAACCCTTTCAAATGCGTACTTGTTTTCTGAAGTGCCCTGTTCATAATAGTATAATTCACTTACAGCTCTATTTTCTGCCTGTGTATTGAAACATTGACTTTTGAGCTGCTTTCTCTCTGCAACTATCTGCCTCTTGCTGTGAAATTCACTGACAGATTAAGCTCAGAAATCAGCATGGGAGTACTGGAGTGTTGCTAGTGGAAAAAGACCTGGAGGTTCTTTTGATCACAACAATTTTAGGTCTTACACATGCTAAAAAATCTAACATGTATATGTTCAAATGAAGACAGAAACTGAAAATGCCCCAGGATGTAACTATTTTTGCAAAAGAAGTAAGCACAACTTGTTCCAACACCGAATGACTTCCTTTTGAAGGACTACAAGACACCATGTACTTTTTGTCCTTGCTCCCCTTTCTATCCCTTGCTCTTCTTTCCTTCACTTTTTTTCACTTTTTTTTTTTTTCCCCATTTTGTTTAGTAGAATGTGGATATTTTCATCTGTGGAGAAAAAATCTGCTTTAACTTTAAGGCAATATTCTACATGAGAAAGTAGGCACGGTAATGGATAGAGTCAATGAAAAGAAGAGCATTGTTGTGATACACATGCTGACAGGAACCTGCTTCACCTTTGTCAAAACACTGGTGCCAAATACTAGGCTATTACAGTGCCCTTGACATGAACTGTCTCATTTTTGGCAGTCTGATTTTAAATCCTGAGACTTGAGCAAGGCTATTACAAATCTGTGATCTATACTGCCAAAAGGTTCTTTTTAAAACAGTCTATAATCGAGCAGTCAAACTTGTCAGGAAAAGCGGCCATTCCATTTTCTTGTGTTCTATTTATGAAACTGCACCTTAATTTTCAACTCTTTTTAAGTATTTCTTTTTTCCTGTGTTCAGTCCTGGGCCCCTTACCGCAAGAAGGATGTTGAGGCTCTGGAGTGAGTCTAGAGAAGAGTAACGAAGCTGGTGAATGGTCTAGAGAACAGGCCTTATGAGGAACGGCTNTGAACTCAAAGATGCAGTGGGTCTCTTCCAACCTGATGATTCTATGATTCTATGATTGGAGGTTTTTTCCAGTCTAATTTGACTGATCTTTAACCATGCAAACATTCAAATGCAGGAAAAGGATGTCGCTTGAATGCTTGACCAAAGAAATAGATTAGTTTAATTCAGTTTCATTCCCTAAAGCGAGCTCCAAAGAACATGGCAATTACTGCACACCAATTGTTGAACGCAGACAACTGTTATTTTCTTTGCAGCCCGTTGGTATGGTTTGCTTGCTTTAGTAAAGACATTGAGACTCTCTCTACCTTTCAAGATCATTTATGAGAGTGTTTTTCTTCATAAGGCATAGCCACTGTGAATAGTCACCCCAGTACTTTATGTGTCCTGTGGGTAGGGTACGTAGTTTGTAATATGTATTGTGCTGTGTAACCTGATAAGATTTCTACTGCTGTAGTCTGGCACTGCCACAAGGACCAGACCATGATGTATAGGAGAGGTGGCACCTCAGCTTTGGAGAATGAATAAAATAAATCCTTTTCCTTCAGAAGAAAGCTGAGAGTAGTAGCATGAAACAGCTTTATTTTGGAGGGTTTTTTTTTCCTCTTGGCTTGCAACGACCAAATGAAATGATGCACTACAGCCACATGCACATCCTGCAGACAGGACAAGAGGGAATGGCCTCAAGGTCCTCCAGAGGAGGTTCAGGATGAACATTAGAAAAAAAAAATCACAGAAAGGGTCACTGGGCACTGGCAGAGGCTGCCCAGGGAGGGGGTTGATTCACCTTCCCTGGAGGGGTTTAAGGAATGGGTGGACAAGGTGCTGAGGGACACGGTTTAGTGTTTGATAGGAATGTTGGGACTCAGTGATCTGGTGGGTCTCTTCCAACCTGGTGATTCTATGATTCTATGGTTGGAGGTGGACAGCAGGTCTTCTTTTTGTTACAAGTTAGAGCCTGTTCTGCAATCTCTCTGATCTCTGTGGAGGGCAGCTGGAGCAGCATAATGGTGATTACAGCCCCTGCTTTCCGCAGTGCCCACTAACTTGTAAAGATCAAGAGAAATAGGAAGGAGCATTTCTCTCTGTAAAAGTACAAGCAGTGTCAGCACGTAGCAACCCTTCCTCGTCAAAAACCCAAACACTCCTTCCCACTCCCCCATTCACCGTAACAACCACTTCTGAAGGAAAGAAGAGGGCTCTAGTTTAAGCAAATTGGGGAGCACTCAAGCTGTCTCCTGCTCCCTCTGCTATCATCCCTCTTGCTCAATTAAACCTTAATTAGCTTATGAGCTACTTTAGGTAGCAATCATATTATTTTATGAGTTAACCTGATATTTAGCCCAATAGCATAACATTTTGGGTTTTTTTAGTTTCATTCCATTTATATAAAGCCATGCTAAATAAATAAAGCAAATATTGTTATTATGTCTATCGGATTGGTTCACAATGTCCTGTGTCATATGTGGATGTGTGTACAGAGAAGTGAATGTACAAAGGATTCTCTCCATGCATACAGAAGTGGTCCACAATCACAAAAAGATCCACCTCCTTTCGCCTGAGGCTGATGCTTCTCCACATTCCAAATTTTAAGAACTGTGAGAAATTCTGGATGACATTAGGGGTTACACACTTCCTCTTGTGACCAAGGGAGGGGAATGGAAACAAAATTCAGAACTCCTGACCTGATAGTTTTCCTAATAGAAATTCAGTAATTTTATGGTTATGTAAATGAAATGGAAATTATTTAGCGGTTCTATGTAAAGTTTCCTGATGCCTTTTTTGTAGGCTTTTAGCTGCATGTCCTTGAAACCTAGAGAATGTGTGTTCTTTTAGGTTTAGTGCTCTAAATCTATACTGACAGCTGTAAATTTAGTCTAATAAATGAATTACACAGGTAAGGAAAATAAGCACTATCTCCTCAGAGGTTGTATAACCCACATAGCTAATGCTATCAAGAAAACACTGATCTGACACTAGCCGATTGATTTTTCCCCTAGGTAGGTATTAAGCTTTGCTTGCAGCTGATGAGATTGTAACTACTCATGTTTCTCTATCCTTCATTTTTCATTTTATTAGATTTAGCCTATTAGCTATACAGGACCCTTCCTGCAAAACCAGGACTCCTAGGCAGAAGCAAAAACAACCCTCCCTTTCTGTCTGTGCTGTTTAAAATTCCTTGAAAACCTTGTAAGCTTTTGCTTTTGGGCGGGAAGAGCAAACCTTGCAGAGCTGTGGTGCAAAGCTCTGGCTCTCATTCCATCATCCCTTGTCCTGTTTCAGTGATGGATCAATTTTTAAGCTGGGGTAGGTGAGATTGTAACCTCTTGTAGGGACAAAAGTCGGTGCGCAGTAGTAGCCATGGATCAACCTACAAGGAATTGAATTAAAAAACCTTGAGGGACTATCAAAGTTATACTGGGCTGCACGGTGAAAACAACACAAAATAAAAGATTAGCCTGAGAGCAGCAGAGGGCACTGGTGATTTAAAGTCATCCTGTGAAACCTCAAAGGCCACTCAATGCTCACAGTTCCTTCTCTGTACCAGTGATTGCCCTGAGTCTCACCTGAAAACCTATTTGCTAATGTGAATGTAGACATAATGGGCCTAATTTTCCTCTTATATTCTCTAGTGAAAATTAAGAGTGACTCCAATGAGGACACGGCATTAGAAAGCAGAAAGCGAGAGTGGATTAAAATGCATTATCTGCAAACAAGAACAGGAAAACAGAAGAAAAAGAAATTTTTATGCCTGTTTAGAAAATCTTCAGGGGTTCACAAAATATAGTGCCTTAGGGAATATGTCTTATATTCCTAGTGAAAAATATCAAATGCAGTAATCATTTTTTTTTCAGACCATGTTGTAACTTTGTTTGTGTTTGGGGGAAAAAACCTGGTAGTTTTTAACATTCTTTACAGTTCCATATCCATCCTGCCTTCATTCACTGAGGGCAGGGCAAAAAGCCTGTGATATTTCACAAGCACACAAGCTGGTCTATACTATATTGATGTTAAATTGATGCTTTAGAATTGAGAGCTATAATTTATTTTGTATGTTTTATTATGAACTACACGATTCTCTTAAATATTATTAATACAGTGTAATTGTAAGGAATTATAACAAATTTTTCACTGAGAGGAAACAAATGTTTTGGTCAACTTATCCAAGCCTCACTGTCTTCTAAGGAGAAGGATTCTGTCTGCTGGAATCTGCCTGCTGGGGGTTTCACTTTTAACCAAATAATGTTCGTTCAATCTAAATCTGCTGAAATTCCTCCACTCAACTCTGGTATCATACCCTGAGCTACTGGAGATGAAATTCAAAGCACTGTTAGCACTCAGCATAGTCTACTAAATGTTGTCAAAGGGATTCTATAAAGCCGTTCCTTTCCTTCTCCAGATATAAGATGTGAACTCAGCAAGAGATAACCCCTCAAATGCAACCAGCTAAGCAATGTTAAACAGTAAGGAAGAACAATAAAGAGACAAATAATATTATGGAAAAAATTCTTCACGGAAAGGGTCGTTGGGCATTGGAACACGTTGCCCAGGGAGGTGGTTGAGTCCCCTCCTCTGGAGGTGTTTAAGGAATGGGTGGACAAGGCACTCAGAGACATGGTTTAGAGATTGATAGGAACGGTTGGACTCGATGATCCGGTGGGTCTCTTCCAACCTGGTGATTCTACGATTCTATGATTCTTTTCTTAAGCTCTGCACCTTTCAATGTTTTGTTTAGCCTGGTGGTTTGTACAGGTCTTGCTGTACCTGTATTTCAGCAGCACAGTTAAAGGAGCAGCCACTGAATTCCGTAGAGGTAGCAACAACTGTAATTCTGCCTGTAGTTACTATTATCAACATTTTCTTTCTCCAACCATCTTATTGTCTTTTTTTTTTGTTTTTCCCTGGTATTTCATTTCCAGGTATGCCTTAGTTTTCTGCTTGAGTCACCTTATCTAGGAGTCTACCTAAATAAATTATACTATCCATTATGCTTGGGATTGCAGGCACCAGAGGACACAGCTAGCCAATGAATGTCAGTAATGTGATGTCAAAATTCACCACCAAGGTGAAGATCTCTGCATCGCTTTGCTAACACTGAATGTTTTTGAAATGCTGGCAGCTTCATAGAGAGCTTTCCTTTTAATTGCCTTCTGCCAAGCAAAGTCATTAGCCTGCTTCTGGCAGCTTTATGGTTCCAGATGTCCAGATTTCTCATGATATCCTAAACCTGAGGCAGCAGGGGTTTACGGTTCTATTACTGAGCTGTGCAGCTGGCTCCCCAGAGTATGAGCATGTTACTGAGCTGATCTATAGCTATTCTGGAGTCATTATTCTCCATACTATTTAACAGCAACTTAGGACCAGGAGAAAACAAAGACTTCTGGAGAGGTGTCTTATCAGAGCATCTCTGGGTGACAGCATGAAAATTTTAAGGGCCATGTGCAATTTGCTGTTCATCCATCTCTATTAGGTGATGTTAAGGGAAGTAAACTTCCAAAATTCAGAATGTAGCTTCTTGAAACTGTCATGTCATGTCTACTTACTTCCGAAAGCAAAATATTCTATAAATCACCACACCTGCTGTCTCAGAAGATTCACCTGTCTTATATTTTAACATTACCAAAAGATTAGCAGTTTACAGATACTTAACCATAGTTATTTATGCTTTAGTAGAGTTGCTGTTAATGATGCTATCTTCTCAAATGGTGACAGCAGCCGAAGGTTGAGGAAAAAGTTCAATGATACCTGTGGTTCTGTGCTTCAGCTCTGCAGTTTTGAATGCCTGAAGGTGCCTTTTTAAAATCTAGATGATCCAGGGGACATTTTACAGTCTTTGGAATTTTTTTTGTTCTTTTTGAAGAACACTAAATTGGACCTCTTCCTTGTTATAGAGTAAGACTAAAGATGTAACTAAAAGACAGATAGACTATGCAACAAGTGGATGCTGTTCACATTTCATACTATCAGTCAGGGTGACTAGTCAATGGCCACAGTCATTTTTACAAGACTCCAGGACTTCTTTTCAGCAGCATATTTTCTCAGACACTGTGCAATTTCTTCTTTTCCCCACTATAAACCCAATTTCTTGCATCTTTATTCTGGTTAAAAATATCTCTCTGAACCTCCATGTCTTACAGTGCTTCAACAATAAATTAATTAGGAAAGAGTAGGGATTAATGCTTAAAAACCCTGAGGGTTGATGAAAGATTTAATTTTTAATAGAGTTATTTTTTTTAGATGTTAGATAAAAAATGTGGAAATGATTATTAGTTTATACAATCACACATGATTTCCAGAGAATACTACAAATACAAAGGATGAAACAAAAAAAAAATTTGAGATAGGATTCACATTTGAAAAAAAACTCTGACGTGTTTAGAATGAGCAGTATTTATGTAGTGTAGATCCTGTCTTTTCAAAAAAATAATTATGGAAATAAGCAGTTTATTCCTAGTCAATTTTCTAAATGTTAATACGTTTCTTTTTGTTTAAAAAGTGATGATTTTATTCTGAAGTATATTTTGTGCTCATTACATTCATAGTATAATTCCTAGTTTATATCTTATTTCTAAAATGTAAATGTTCAGATCTGTATATAGACAACACTCATATTTTTAGTCCCCATTAATGTGAGCATTGTTGAAATAAGTGTTCTTTAAACAAAGTTATTTGTTCTATAAACAAAGTAATTGTTCAAAGATAGTGAATAATAAAAAAAGAGGGAAAAAAGAACAAAACCCAACATCTGATGTGGTACACATTTTATTTTTAGGTTAACAAATTGCATTCATTTTCCTTCATTCTTAATGTTTCTATCCTCTCATGACTGTTTTCTATGAGTTGAGTTATTAGTAGTTTTCTTGTTTGTTTTAAAGTTTGCTGTAAACAACTGTTAGTGTGCACATGCACTGGATTTTGCTCTGAGAAACAAACTTAGCCTTTGTGGTTCTGTCTTACCTGTTGAAGTCAGATGGGTAATGTAAAGGGTTTTTTTAAATTCCAGAAATAGCCAAAATGAGACAACCTGTATTATATGCAGTAGTCATAATTGTTTTTTTTTTTTAATTTGCCAACATTAAAATATGAGGATATATCAAAGCAGATATGGCTTTTAATAGCTAAATAAGATCTATGCTGAAACTGGAGCCAAAATGCCTAATAATGCCAAAATCAGTGACTTGTTAATTTAGACTGTTCTTTTTAATTCTGCACTACAGCTCTCAGTGCTCAGTACATTCTGTGACACATGACTACTGTCGTACTTTTCTCTTTCACCTTCTACCCATTCTATTTTTAACCTCTTTTTTTTTGAAGGTGTTTTCTTACGCTGAAAATGTGTAAAAGTGATACAGTCTGCTCAATAGATTTTACTGTGGTTTATGTTTACCTGATAAGCCAGCTTTAGAGATATCTAATCTCTAACTCTTTCTGAACTCACAGTTTCACATATCTACAAGGGGATAAAACGGATTATCTTCTTTTCTGTGCATTTGCAACAGTTTCTGTTACATGAGATTTCTTGTTTTCTAGAAGGCCCTATAACTTTTATGCTCATAGACCTGCTTTTACTTGCAGAAACGAACGTTACTTTTAATTCTATGTGACTGCATGTGGTACGAAGTTGCTAAGAAGATCATAGCTCTAGGCAGTGCCAACCTCAGTCACTTTTAAAAAATGGCACCATAACTACCATTTAAAATCAGTTTTGTCAGCTGCTCAATACTTCCTACATTGGTTTGCTTTTCAAAATTGATTACTTAAGATCTTAGAGATAATCTTCTGAAATGCAGAGAAGCACATTAGATGCAGAATAGACTAACACAAACCTTGTAATATTTTGAAGCTGTGCTTGCAGTTACTGTAATTTTAAACACTAACTGGGTTGAGAGAAGACTTGGTATTTTAATTCTTTGGTGTATTGAGCTGGTAGCACCTGCTGTTCTCTACAACATTCATTCAATCTCCCTCCACACAAAAAACGTTGATGTAAAGCTTCAGATTCAGGTATTGATTCTGTTCAGGTCATACTTTTTATTTAGATTTTACCAGTTTAGACACTTAACAGTTGCTCAGTACCTAGTTTTTACGCATTTAAAACTCCAAGCCAAACACATGAACAATGAGGGGATATTGACTGAGTACTATAAGTAAAACCTTTTTGTTTGTCTGTTCATATGCCCTATCTTTCTCTTTGCTCCCACAATATCCGATTAATTTAATTTTGGAGAGGTTGTTTTGACTGACAATTTAGATTGCAGAGATAAAGCATTTTTTTTTTTTAATGTAGGTATTTGGTATCTTGAGTTATGTGGGTTGGCCTTTATCTTGTTTTGCATGTCTGGGTCTTCTCCTCTTCCATTCCTGTGGTTTAGAGGTTTCCTCTCATATACCTTTTCCCCTGTTTGAACAAGGCAACCTCCAAATCTTCTTTACCCTCTGAAATGATATCTCAATCCCTACCCATTTTTACTCACATCTAGCACAAGCTCTCTTTTCTCCTTATCTCTCTCCATCCCTCACATAATCTCTTGCCCTCGACACCTCCCACCACTGTTTTCATACAAACTTTATAGCTGGAACCTTGGTTATGTGTTTATTTACTCCCACTGCTTCACCTGACCTTGATTTGAGGTGTTGGACACATTGTCTTCCTGCTTTACTTCCCTATCTATGCCTCATTTTTTCTTGCATCAGTCCCTGTTACCTATCAAATACCGATTTCAAGCAGAGGTCATAGCTGGGGCTCTTGTCCTTCAGTGGGAGAAACTGACCTGCTTCCAGCTGGCTCAACCTTCATCACCACATATTAAACATTCAGCTATTATTTTCCTGAATGACTTGCATAACAATCTTTAGTTTCTCTCTGAAACTCTCACTTTTGAGTACTGTCTATATAAAATAACCCTTTGAAAACAGTTGAATTCAATTATCGGTGTGCTGTGAGAGTTTCAGAAGTTCTGCCTTTGCCTTCATTGGTTTTCTCTTGCTTTAAATTTCCATTTTAATTTGGTTGAAGCCAGGGATCATTTATTTTCTCCCTTTATATAACATCAAACAGCCCATAATTAAGGCTGCTAGGTAGAATGATAGCTAATATGCCCATGTGTATCTCATGTTAAAAACATTTAAAATATTAGTACTGATACTGAGAAAAGAGTAGTAAGATATGGGATCTATTGAAATAAGTCTTTTGATTTAATGTATTTGCTGAAGTTTTGATTAACCAACACAAAAGAAGACCTTGGGAGGTCCTCTGAACTCCCTAAGCAGTTTCACTCAGAATTAATGGCCTTTAGAATAGATTTTTATTTCTTTTTTAAACACTAATGAATATTTTCATTTATGCTGTGTTTTGGCATATTTAATACAACCAAAATACCTCCAGTGCCAATGTGATATACCTCAGAAGTTATTTCAGAAAACATACAAACAGATAAACCAATAAACCCATTTCCCTAATTCTAATGTCTATCTGTCTAGAAATTACAGCACTCATGGTTTATATTGTAGTACATAAAGATGTGATTAGAACAGATATATAAGGATACCTAACACTTAATATTTTTAGGATTATGAAGTGTGTAACTGGATTAATCATCATTCCTTGTTTTACTCTGGGACCTGCTAAAATAACCTTTATTTCTGTTAACTTTGGTAGACTTATAAATGTCAGTAAATATTAAATAGGTGTTCTCTAAATAGTGGTATGCTCTTCTATTTTTTTTTCCAGAATATTTGAAATATTTAAAAGTATTTCATTCTGAACATAAATTATGCCGATTACTGCTCAAAAGTTTTGGGTTTCTTTGAATTCCATTGAAAACATAATGCAAAACCCTATTAAATTGGTAAAATTCTCTCAATTTTCATGGAAAAAATATGATTAATATCTAGACTATTTTCCATGTAATACTGAGGAATAATAATACATTTTTTATTCTTGATTTTTGAATAAGAAGCTTGTTGCAGTGCAGAGTACATATCAAGTATAGATGTTGGAATTGTTCCCCTCTTCCTCAAAACGACTTGTAATGTATTTATTGGATTATAGATGAAATTACACAGCTAGACTCTATTTGTATAAAAATATATTCTGATGTTTAAATTGCATGGAATTTTTTCTTAGGCTAAAATACTAAAGATTTACTTTATTCTTCTTTTAATCTGCTGCTTTCTTGACCTTTAGTTTGCCCATTAAAAGAGTATTTTTTAAAAAGCATTTGTACTTTATGTAAAATTCATTTGTACACTTCTGCCATTACTTTTAGATACTGTTTTGAGGTCATGAAAGACCAGCATCCTTTCTTTTTTACATTTAATTAAGAATTACAATACTGCTGTCAGCAGAAAACAGTAATATAAGAAGCGATTGTTACCAAAATTCCCTTTTATAACATATCCTTTATGACATATAAATATGAATCAATATAAAAGGTACATGATTAATGTTACTAAATTTGTAGATAACTGTAATTTAGGATGCAGCATATGAGAAGGAAGAAAAAGAGTTTTGCCACATTTCTTTCTGCCAATTGAAGGTGTATCGCTAGATCTATGAAGGCTTGGGAAATAAATTTTTAAAATGCCGAAAGCTCCATCAATTACAGGTCTGGTGTAATTAATGTCAACATATATAGCTGCATTTTAGTGCTCCTCAGCAAGAAAACAGGAGACAGGCAGTGACTTATAAGGCAGAGGAACAATTGTAATCTGCAAAACAACAAAAGTGTACTGACCCAAGATGAATAAATTGCAAAAGTTAACTTTAAGAACAAGAGCTGTTACTTGATTCTACAGAAGGCAAAAAACCCTTTTAACTTAATAAGCATTAATTTTATATTTATAATGCCCAGGGAAAATAGTAGTAATTATGAGACAAATTTGGAAATCACATGCATAACAGAGTATCTTTGAGCTGCCAGTGTCGCGTGGTGAACGATCCATTGCATAAGTGTTTAAGCAAGAGGACTAAGTACGTAACAGCTCTACACAAGACCCATTTAGAAGAGATACACACAGCTCTGCTAAGTCGTGTGCACCATGAAAGTGAATTTAGGCTGAAAGGAGTGTGGAAAGGGATCGCTGAACTGTGTCTATGTAAAGAAAACTAGAGGATATTGGCATGGGTGGAAGGGGAACAAAATCTCAAGTTGATCACTATATATATTGAAAGGTAGTATGTAAACTTAAGAAAAAGAAAGCAACTTAAATAATCTAAGAAAAAAAGAAGAAAAACTAGCGGTAAACAGCGTATGACAGGAATCAGAACAATGTTTCTGACCCTAAGACCTACAACAGGATAATTGTTGAGATAGTAACATGAAAAAAATAATTAAATAATGCCAGTCACGTTGTGAAAGTAATTATATAAGACTCATTTGCTTTTCATAGCTTTTCTGTAACCCTACACATTTACCTTTCATCCTGTTCTCTTATATTTCCAAGTACTTGGGGGAGAAGGGAAGCAATTATAGCACTGGAGACAAATAAGATGATTTTTCCTTGCCTGTTATTTGCTGGAGATGGAAACAAGGTCCTTATGCTGCACCTGCACTTCCAAGATAATAAGGCCCACTTCTGCTAAGTAAAGGTTTTCTTTGTTTATTTATTGCTTAATTTTGCTGGGGCTGGACGCAATGATTTGGAACAACTGTCATTTATAACCAATGCAGTGCTTAAAAAAGAACGTAGGCGAGATCAGGAGAAGGAGGAGTGAGAGACCTGGGCAAGATTTTCTTTTGAGGAGAGGAAAACAAAGCCGAGAGGTCCTGATGTTGGGTCAGACGATGCTGGCAGGCACACCTTTTGAAATATGAGTCTGGGTTGGATGGCATCTGGAAGCTTTCCCTTTGTTTGTACTAGCAAGGTTGTGACATGCTTGTCTTGAATGAATTTTGGCACAAACAGATTTAAAGAGCTCTGGAAACAAAATAACTGCTTCAGAAGGCAGGAAACACTTCCCTTGTGGACAAAACTAAAGCAATTGCTGAGAAGCAGTATTTGTTTCCTAGTTTCCTTCTAAATTACTGAAAACTGGCTGTTGCTGGAGGCAAGACATTGAAGTTGACGTATAAATGGTGCAATTTAGTACAGGAAATCCTATTAGTCAATTTAACTTTATATTGAAGTACTAGAAAAACACATAAGAACAAGTTATTTCATAGAAAAACTGGGAGGAAAGTGTGCTGCAGTAATGGTTCTTGTATAATAAGTAGAAAATAAAATACTGCGTAATGATGTGGATTTATGCGTTGCAAATCCAGAAGTAGTTTGAGGAAACATAAATAAATTTGATACACCCTTCCATTACCACTGAACAAGTGCTTAGTAGCTCTGAAATACTGGTTTAAGGGCAATCAAAACAGCAAAACACCCTTTGGTGCTGTCATTAGACAGTACTTACAGATCTAAGATTACTTTGTCCAAAGGATGATCTGGGTAAATACTGCCTTCTTGTAGCTTGTCTAAGTGACATTAGGTTTGGTGGCCCATATAGGGTGTAAGGCTTATTAAAGTTCCATTATTTGCTAGCCACTACTATGCAAAATGTACTCAAAATATTATCTTGCATACTAATTGCACCAAATGGGCTAGTGTAACACATTCTTGTATTAAACTTAATGACCCATTGCATTAGTAGTGGTAGTTGAAGAAAATCTAAAGGCAAATTTCCTGTTTTAACTGGAGGGAGGGCAGTATTGTTATGTTGGAACCGGTGCTATCTGCAAACCTAAGAAGACAGAAATAACCTGATTTGCACATTAGTAAATCTTTCACACAGAATCACAGAATCACCGGGTTGGAAGAGACCCATTGGATCATCGAGTCCAACCACTCCCACCAAACACTAAACCATGTCCCTCAGGACCTCACCTACTCGTAACTTAAACACCTCCAGGGAAGGCGAATCAACCACCTCCCTGGGCAGCATATTCCAGTGCCTAATGACCCTTTCTGTAAAAAACTTCCTCCTAATGTCTAACCTAAACCTCCCCTGGCGGAGCTTGAGTCTATTCCCCCTCGTCCTGTCCCCTGACACCTGGGAGAAGAGCCCAGCTCCCTCCTCTCCACAACCTCCCTTCAGGTATTTGTAGAGAGCAATGAGGTCTCCTCTCAGCCTCCTCTTCTCCAGCCTAAACACCCCCAGCTCTCTCAGCCGCTCCTCATAAGGCCTGTTCTCGAGCCCCTTCACCAGTTTCATTGCTTGCAGACTGCACTTCAAGTGGGGCTTTTCCTTTGCTGTAGAAAAGTTTGAGTAGAAAAATTATCTTTTCATTTCGAATCGGAGAGTAGCTTTTGTTCAGAAGAGGAATAGCAACTCTTGTCTGCTGTTTGGGTTACAGAAAAAATTAGTTGGGTGATCATACGGATATTGGATTTCTTTTCTGTTCCCTGAAATCCTGTTCTGCATTGTGAAAAGGAGGATGAGGGGAGTCCTCATTGCTCTCTACAAATACCTGAAAGAAGGTTGTAGACAGGAGGGAGCTGGCTTTTTCTCCCAAGGGACAGGGGACAGGACAAGAAGGAATGGCCTCAAGCTCTGCCAAGGGAGGTTTAGGTGGGACATTAGGAAAAATTTTTCCTAGAAAGGGTCATTGGGCACTGGCACAGGCTGCCCAAGGAGGGGGTTGGTTCACCTTCCCTGGAGGGGTTTGAAAGAGGGGTGGATGAGGTGCTGAGGGGAATGATTTTGTGTTTGATAGGAATGGTTGGACTCTATGAACCTGGAGGTCTTTTCCAACATAACGATTCTGTGATTCTCCAATTTATATTCATAGAATCTCCAGGCTGTGCCTCTTTCCAAAGATCAGTATTGTGAGAGTAAGCAGGAGCACTACGCTGCAAGGAACTTACTGAGTTAAGATAAGACTTCCTCTACTGGCAGTAACTTGTGAATGGATACTTTATAAGGCCTGAAAACAGATTTTATTCCAAGACTACTTACCTTTTGTAAACATATAGCATGAACCTTATAAATTGCATGCTTAATGGTAAAATGAATATATGAGTCACAGAAAGTTGCATCATCAGAGAGGATTAGCCAGCCTGCAAATTGGCATTCATGGCAACTTGACCAAACTTTCCTTTCCCCTGATTCATTTGGTGGTGGTGCTCTGAGTTCAGGCGGTTTCTGCTGTTTAGTGGCATCCCCCTTATGCTCTTGCATCTTGGCTGCAGACTTTTCAGAGCAAACTCTGCTTTGTCCTATTCTTTCTTATAAACTGTTAAAATTCTTTAGCGAACTGTGAAAGGGGAGGGTGAGGAGGAGTGGATGTAGCACATGTTTCTGTGTTCCTAATGCTTTCTCTGTCCCATTAAAGAAGCTCTCAAGAAGTACATTGTGCTGTCTTGGCAT
The DNA here is from genome assembly GCA_013389865.1 of Piaya cayana. Lineage (NCBI taxonomy): Eukaryota > Metazoa > Chordata > Aves > Cuculiformes > Coccyzidae > Piaya > Piaya cayana. The sequence goes on along the minus strand of WAAB01018434.1, from coordinate 46,312 downwards.
AAAGTGCAGATTGATGCCTTCCTGTGAATACCGCACTTTGTAACAGCTCTGTGATTGTTAGCTAAAGGTGTCCCTGTCTACGGTGGCCCTGTTTGATTCAAAGCCAGCTGCAGCATGGGAGGCTACATCGGTCACCACCTCTTCACTTACAGGCTCGAATGAAACCCAGTTCCCATGACTGAGTCAATGTGAGAGGGCTGGGTGTGCAAGGAAGGCTTTCTCCAAATGAATTCAACCTCTCTTCTCTGCCAAAAGGGTCTTGCAAGCTTGTTAACACATTGGTTAGCAGTTTGGCAGACGATTTCCAGGAAGTTAGATTTACGAAGGGGAGGGAGTTTCAATGATTCTTTTAGGTCTAACATCGCATAATCCTTTTTGTTCTGGTCATTCTGTGATAGCTGGTGGATGTTTGGATGATCTGCTGTGTGACAATATCCCTGCATGGGTTAGACATATTATAAATTTGACAAATAGGATATGATTTTTAACCAGTCATAGAATCATGGAATAACCAGGTTGGAAGAGACCCACTGGATCATCAAGTCCAACCATTCCTATCAAACACTAAACCATGCCCCCTAGCACCTCGTCCACCCGTCCCTTAAACACCTCTAGGGAAGGTGAGTCAACCACCTCCCTGGGCAGCCTGTTCCAGTGCCCAATGACCCTTTCATGTGTTAATTTAACAGACAAGTTGTGTTAAATTGTACTGATACATTATGCATCTATTATTACAAGATAATTTCAGATGCATGCATTCTTTTAAATACCCTGATGGATGAGACCACCAGTTATATTTATGACTTAACTTCTCCTCCTTTACTTTTTAACCTGTACACAGACATTTCAGGTGACCTGACAACTCTTTGTGTTGTTTCCTCCAAACAAGCTGCAAACAAAGCATCTCTAAGTGGTCAATATCAAACCCTGATTTGATGTAAACCATCAGAATGTTAGTAGAGCAAAACTGTTAAATTGTAATGTGATGTGTGATATGTGATCTGTTAAATCAAGCTGTGTATGTGTGCAGTGTCGGGTTTTTTTTCTACCATTTTATCACATTTCATGCATTTTATCCTCTTCTAGAAAGAAAAAGGGTTGTAGAAACAGAGTATTTTATTAATGAACATTAGGAAAGCCAGTTGGCTTATGTATTTCTTTTTGAATTGTGCTTTTCAGTGGTTTTCAATATGAGGAGTAGAAGTTTTATGTCTTTTCCCTTAAATCTACTGTCATATTGACATACTTCCTTACAGAGTAACTCTTGCAATTGGAGCTGTGCTTAATTAAAAGGTAATATTATTCTCTGTAGGCTGTCACATAAACTTGTAAAATGATTACTCATCAGTCCTACCTGAATGTCAGATCTTAGATCAGTATCTCCTGTTTGTTATAAACTATGCCATTCCTTGGCATCCTTGATAGAATCTTTTAAGATGCTCTGCATGTTGTGCCCAGCACAGCTCTCTTAGAAGACAATGTTATATCTCCTGTTTAGTTGTACTGCATGTGCTGGTCTGGTCTTAAGTAGAAATCTCTACTGTCTTTTGTTCCGAATTGTGCAGCGGTGGGTTGTGGGTAAGAATACAGAATGACTTTAAATGTAACGCTCAGAAGCTCTAACAATTTTTATGTTCTTAAGACAACACATTGCTGACAGAGGGAAAAATGGAGAGTAGTAGGGACACGCAGTCCAAATAGTTATACTGGCAGAGAAAAGGTATTTTTTATCTTTGAAAGGAAATCATAAAAAATATGAGAAGAAACAGATGAGGAATTTGAAACTTCCGTTGCTGTGATAAATGGCAGAAAAAGAGGATAATACTTGAATAAATTAAATGAAAAAGTGGGAGAGTTTATAGTGATAGAAACAATTTTCATGTTACTCAGTCTGGACTTAAACAGTGAAGTGGCAGATTCTTAATGAGATAGATGTGCAACGAGTATTTCTTCTTAATGACATATTTTTGAAGAGCTGTTCTATGCCATGTTTAACTGTATCTGTTTCATCAGATGTCCCTTATAGACCAGATTAAGGCCCTGACAGTGGGCAATGCTGACATATACATCTTTTGATGAATTCCTATATCCTTCTATGGAATATCTCACACTAGCAGAGACAGGTTATTGGAGTTCAGTGAAGATATTTTCTGATTTGATGGCAATTTGTCTATTCCTAAAGGGAAAACACTCACAAGTACATGGCTGGATGTTGCTTTATGAGTTTCATAGGGCAGATGAAATTGTGCTCTGCTCCTGAAGGAGCTTTCCATGATTGCTGATCACATTATTCTGAAGTTGTCTTTCAAGCATTATTTTCCCTGTCTGGATCCCTCTTTTACCTGTGTGCCAGTAGGCATACCTCTGTGGAAGCACTTCTCAAAAATTACTTGAAAACACTTTAAAGACTGGTAGTCTTTTATGTTTTGTTAAGAAGTTGAAGATATTCAAATCTGGAATCCAATACTGAGCCCTTCGTTTTCTTTTCTGCTTTTCTGCTTCTCCTTTTTTTCTCCTTTTCCTAAGGTTTTACCCAAGTACTTCAATTCAATCACATAATATTTTTGCTTAAGGATTTGAAGTCCCTTGAATTTCAAGTTTTCTTCCTTAGTTTAAAGTCATTATAATTCTCACACCACACTGTATTAATACAATTCACTGGCTTTAGAAGTTGTTGTCAAACATATTGGAAGCTTTCACTGTAATGCAAGAACAAGATTCTGAAAGGTAATTTGTTTTGTGTCCACTCATATTCAAGGAGAAAATCAAGGAATAAAATTTAATTGCACCCATATAGAGCATTTCACTGAAACTCTGTCTAATTATAGTGGAGAACACAGACAGGGACACTAGAAAGAGAAGATATCTTTAAGCCCTTCATCTCTGAAAACACCTTTTGACACCAGATTCAAGCTAAGAAAACAACCTCCTGACAAGTTGTACCCCAATAAATGTATTATTGATGCATAAAAAACATCTGTCACAACATACATATCCTGCCTAATTATCAGCAGAAAGTGTAATTTCTCTAGTTATGTTCCTCTGTTAATTAACATTCTTCCATGTTTTAAGACTACTTGACAATTCAAATACTGTAGGTTAATCACTGGGACTTCACATGTTCTACTCAGTGTTGAAAAGTCCAGATGAACGGTTCAGTTAATGCAAATGATGCTGGACCTTATATTCTATGTTGTGTCCCCCTTAGTAGCCACAGGATACTATTCTTCCCTTTTACACATTTGTTCCAGGATTCTGTGAGTGTCTTGGCAACAAATGCGTTGCTATAAAAGTTGTAGCACATACGCTTCTTATTCTGGAAAGTGTAACTCAAAACAGCTACATGGAGCATTAAAGCAAAATTTTCTTTACACCAACCAAAAAAAAAGCCTCAATTACATCTCAATAATCTGTATCTTAGGGCCCAAACTTTGATATTTCATTGCTAACCATCATTCTGCAGCTAACACAAAGGTTTGTAGCAGTATTTTACAAGTGAATATGTATTAGCAGTTATATTTTTCATAAGAAACTCCTTCTTGCTGGGTTTCTCCACTGAAAACATTTAAAATATCTTTCAAGCCTGGTATCCTGAGTATTTCAGATCTGAATGCAAGATATCTGTGCATCCATAAAATTGTCTGCAAACTCTCCTCCCCAGATGCTAAAATTATGTGGGTAAGAACATTTTTTCCCATTTCCACGTTGTTCAGACATTTTAATTCTCTCTGCTAAGTCAGGGATCTAACTGACAATAAAAGTCTGCTAGGATTCCTGAAATTTTGAGCAAAATAGTCAGAAAAACTGAGGATACTTGTTAAAACTTTGGACGTTCAACTTTGGAAACTATCAATGAAGTCTCTTAATCTCTGCAAACACTTGCATGGATTGAGTTCCTAGCATACATAAATTAACAAGTCTTTTGCAGATATATTGCTTGTACAAGGAAAAGAAGAAATACATCAATATTTGAATAGTTTGCACTAAAATATCCATATCATAGTATTGCTTTGATGGTTTGGAATGCTTTGAGTTGGAGGAAATCGCCTCAAAAAGTCCTGATACTTCATTTGTAATTGGAAATAACTGCAAACACATACTGGATTATCGTGATGTACAGAGTGAACTCTCACATATGTCATCTTGAAGAACTCTGAGCAGAGGTGTTTCACTCAGTGTATGGACTTCCCTGTCTATCTTATGCTTTCAGAAATTTATTTATTTATGTGCTGTCAAAATGCTTCTCATGCTTGAGAGATGGAATTAATCTTTCTTATCAAGTATGCGTTCAAGAAATTAGTGTATTTGTATATATGTATATATACATAAACACACAAATATATATGTTTACACATACGTACATACATAATTATGTTTTATATATGAACCCACAAGTAGGCAATCAGATAGAAGTTTGTGAATGTATTTAATCTCATTATTTTTATATGCATGCATGTTTTTGAGACTCTCGTCTCATGATTGCTTGAATAATTTTAATTTTGTCTCTGACTGATTGTTGACAAGACAGGAAATTCACATACTATTAAAAAGACAATCAAGTCCACAAGGGAGATAAAAAGGAGATTATTTAGATTTCAGGTAGTATTGGCCAGTGTTTCTGTAACTCATTATTTGAAATGTTGACAAACTTTATTGTAAGCCTAAAATCATAAATGAACACACGTATATCAATGTCCTCTGAAATTATGGTGCTATGGTATGGAAATGCAAACATGGAACCACATTCTTCTTTGGAAAAATAATCCTAAAGAAAGGATATATTGTCAAAATTAACTCTATAGATGTGAACTTACATTCAAAATTTATTCCCAGTTTGATAAGAAGAAATTTCAACATTATCTTTACAAAAGTCCTTTTCTTTTGATTCAACTCTTGTTAGGAATGAGGATTGTTCTTGAAGATCACAGCTACTTTTCCTTATGTTGCTTTCTATATATCCTGCTTATTTTTGAGTGGAAAGCTTCTAATTTTTCAATCCTGTGAAAAATAGACTGTTTTTACAGAATTTTTTGATACATAGGAAAACAAAAGCTGTATATAGAGCTCAAACAGTGATGCAGTTGGACATGCACTAACAGTTTTTTACATATATTCTCATTGTTTCATGTGGCATCTGGACTACCTGAATAATATTTGGCCTTTTCCAGAATGTCCAGCCATTTTTTTCCTAGTGCCGACTCGTCAGCCAAAGGAATCTCCTAATTGTTGTGTAGTGGGCAGCCAGAGATTCTAGTCAAATGTGGTGTGAAGCAAGAACTGTGAGCCTTTGCTAATACTAATGTGGTTTTGTTTGTGTTTTTGCTAATTGAGAGACTCATTTCGTATTGAGACAAATAGGAACTGTCCTTTTAGATACAGACAACCCTTTTAGAGCTGGTGAGATTATGCTTGTCATGCTGTTGAGCTGACTATGTGCATCTTTGGAGTGGAAAAGCCCAGCCTGCTAACATCTTAAAAAAGAAATTGCCATTCCAAAACCAAGCCTTGGCTTTGAAGATATCACTGAAACAATAGTAAGTGAGGCAAGGAAATAGACTGCAGGCTCAAAGAAATTAGAGGGATCAAGTATGAAGACTGTCATCAGAGACAGACTGAGGGGAATCACTGTTGTGTGAGCTCCTATAGCTTGGGTGATTTAATCTGTGACTTGAATTCATCTACATTGTCAGAATGGAGAATATAGAGAGGTGCCTAAGAACTCACAGCTAGCATCACTAAAACAGTTTTTATATCCAGCTGTAACTAGGGTACCAAATTCTTTACATTATAAGCTTAATTGCTTTACCATCTGCCATGAATGTCTTAGCACTTCACCAGCTTTAGAATGAAGAATTTTATGTGCAGAGGTTCACCTTCTCAATTAATTAGGAGTATTATCAATGACAATACCACTGGAAAAAAACATTTGAGTGTGCTTAACTTCATTACAATTTCATGTGATATTAGCAGCTACAAATGTATGGAAGAGCATTTCTAATATGGGGAATCCTGCTCATCCTAGGGGGATGCGGAATAAATGACCAAGCTTATTTCCCAGATGGGAGTTTCAAAGAGACACTGAAAGAAAATTCCCTACCAATCAGAGTGTTGCACTGAAAACATAAGTTCCTTAGTTAAGAAGGACAAAGGGACACACAGAGGCTGCTGAAGCACATAAAGAGACGGAGTGTGCTAGAATATGTCTCCTCAGATACTGCTTGTTTTCCTTTCCAAGCTGCCATGCAGGAGAGCAGGTGTTAGTGCTCTGGAAATCTCTACAGCAGAAACACTGGCCCTGGCCTCTGGGATCTGCAAATGATTTTGTCATCTTGACACATGAAGCCCCTGAATGCACCCTTTGTCCCATTACATCGTTTTCACAGGGCAGAAAATCAGGTTATGTGTCACGGTCAGAGATATCGAGGAGGAGATGTGCTTAAATGACAACTGCTTTAGTGACTGGATAAAAATGCACACAATGACCAGTCAACAAGAAAGGTAGTAGGGTATTTGCATAATTATAATTCTTTTGTGCTTTTCTACAAAGCTGAAATGCACTCATCTCTTACATGCTTACCTAAACTTATTTTCAGTTAGCGAGAATATCTGCGTAGAATGTCATCTTACTAATGGATCTAAGGATAGAATTTCTTTTGCCTGTTTGACAGACTTGATTCTTCTGCACAAATCCACAGCTCGCCCAGCTATGCCTGGAGGCAAATGCAGTGCTGTGGGCTCCTTCAGTTCTGCTGATGGGTGCTGTTCCGCCAACACATTAATCTGTTTCTGTAGATAAATCATGCACAAATAAAAGAGCATACGTCAAATCTTAATCCTGTTGCAGTGTAGAAGAACCAGCATTGCTAAAATAAGACACTCTTCCCTCCTACATTGAATCTTCAGATATCATTTGGGTATGAACTAGTCACATATTTTCAATTTGATAAATATTCCTGAAGGGAGAGCCAGCCACGACCTCATTCATTTAATTTAAATCACTGCAGCAAGCTTTCTTGAAAAGAGACATTAGAACAAGCTACCTCTGCTGGCATCCCCCAGCAGCTGGTGCTCTCGACGGCGGAGGAATTTAAAACCTTCAGGGACTAGCACTGTGCAGCCTGCACAGTCCTGCACGCTAACTGCTGCCAGATCTCTGTGCTTTGCAGAGAATCTGCAGAGACCTACCAGCTGGATCCCCAAAAAAGCAGGATGGAGCAAAATCCCATCATCACCCTTGGAGAGCCAGCTGGCCCAGCTGGCCACATTCAGAAGATACCAAAGGCTGCGGTAATCTGCTGAGCTGCCCCAGTAAAACTGGTCTTATTTGGTAGATTGATTTGGAAGGGAGTGGTGATTGAGTGGTCTTGGCAAGCACTGTTCTTCTACATCAAACACAAAACAATATGTGCAATTAGCCCTGGACAAGGTATGAGATAAATTAATGATTTTCATCCATGGCAGTTCTCATTAAACTCTGTCTCCAGCACTTGGCTTGAAGACCTGCACTAGATATGAGCTTGAGCCTGGGAGTGTAGCCCTCCCAAACCCTTCCAGGTCATAGATTAGTTGCACAGATATATGGTCCATACATCTCTGCCAGTCTGTGTTTTCCTGCAAAACAGAGCCTGCACTTGATCAAAGAGATGCCTTTTTAAAGGATTTCTTGCTCTGGCACTCCCTACTCTTATGTGAATTGTTTGAAAAACAAACTAGGTATGAAAACTGATGTGTTGAACGACATATTTTGAATGTACAAATCAAGTCACAGCGATCATAGTGTTTGTTAGGCGCATGCTCAGTTATTACGACATAACTTGAATATTTTTGATGAGGAAAAGAAATATTTGTACAATTAGGAGTTGGTAAACAATTAAACATTCCATGAAGCTCTTTAAATGGAATGAAAACCTGCAAGAGCTCGGGACTGAATCAGAAAAATGTCAGCCTACTAAAGATTTTACTTCAATATAATCCACAAATGAAATATTTTTCTCTTGCATTTTATGTGCAATTTTCACATGTGAAAGGTATGCAGAAAATCCAATGGAGTGTTGCAGTGCAGTTGGGGCAAGGCAGTATAGTTATGCTCATGCTGGATATTGAAAAAAAGTAGGAAGTTAAAAAATCCAAGAACCCAAAATTTCTGGGAGGTCACGTGTTCTGTGGGAACTAGGTCCGAACTCTGGGTTATCTTTTCATTTTATGCAATAGACTTCAGATTTCAAATATATTGTTGAAGTTGTGTTTCCTTCACTTACCTGATATCGTCTGCACTTGACCTGTATTTTTCTGTTTTCTGAAGGCTGGGAAGATGTTTTTCCTTGTTTTCAAATCAGTTTCCATATGACAACTATTAAAATATCTAAGAAATTCAGCTTCTGTATGTTTGCAGTAAGTGATCTATTTCATTGTAAAAATAGGTTAAAATTAGCCTTCATAAAAAAAAAAAGCAACTATCTTCATCTCATGGAATATCTTTTAGCTGTGTCTTTTTGTATTTCATAAAGTGTCTGTCTCTTCAAGCTGGTGTTGTTTTGCTTAGCTTTGATCAAGACATGCTCATTGAGACCATGACAGCCTTAATTACATCCAGATATATGGTAACAAGGCAGGCTTTTTTCTGCCTCATGTACTTAGTATCTTGCAGTACATCATTGATCCAGATTTCAAAACTGTATATAGTCTCGTGTTTTTGTAGAAAATGATGAACTGATGAAAAATAAATTTTGTGGTATTTTTAATTCCCTTTTAATATATCCGTACATTAGCATCCTGAGATAAAGATAGCTGAGTGGTATCTTCACACTTTATAGTTAAAAATCACACACGCGCTCTAAGAAGTCTCAGCTCACAATTCCTGGCTGCCCCATGTGACTTTTTATGACATTAAACTTCATAAGATTATGCTGATCAGATGCTTGGTTAATATTCCAATGTTGTTAAGGCTGAGACTTGCTGTCTGCAGGGTTCATAATAATGACACAATGAAATCTTTGTTCCTATTTTTAGGAAAGCTGTAACAGTATGGGGAAAAGATGTGTGTGTTTATGCAAACGTGATTGCCTGAAAGCCTTCTGAGTTATGTCAGAAATCATGATGATAATTACTTTTTTTACATGTTCAGATTTCAGCACAGGTATATGTTTGTATGGTCCAATGACATTCAGGAGATGGAAAACATGTTATTACTCTTTACAGATCTGCTGCAAAAATAGTTGTTTTGTGTTGTTCCAATCCAAATAGACAAAAGTTCATGGACAACAGCTCATGATATTTCTGAAGACCTCCCTTCTGAACTGTCATAGTTTGATTTTGGCCCCTTCAGAATAGCCAGATTGTGGCTGAAAAAAAACTACAATTCCCAGGTATCCCACACAACTTCTTCTACGTAACTAAAAGGGTGTAACTGGGGGTGGTGACTCTCCTCCTTTTCCGGGGACCGAGGGAGCCATCTTCCCCTGCTCTTTCTGTCCAGACTGGAGCGGCATATTCTGCTATCTGAGGAGCGTAATGATTTATTTTCTCTTGTTAGCTTAAAATAATCTGTCTTCTGGATTGTTAATTTTCTCTGTGATAGGGGGAGGGATTTTTTCCCTATCTTCTCTCCGGGAAACACTGTTTATTTCTGGGGGGTTCACTTATTTTCCGATTATTGTATATGTAGTAGAGAATTCTACCACTGAACCACCAATGTAGTATGTTAGTTACATATTAGTGTTAATACATTATATATATTCACTTAGCCTTTGCCTGTTTTGGTTTTTTTTGTATTCTCAGCCTCTCTTACCTTCTCCTGGATTCGTACAGCAGGTTCTGGGGGGAGGGAGAGGGACTGTAATTACTGTGGGGGTTTTGGGGAGAGTTTTAACTCAAAACCATTACATGAACAAACATTACTATTCATCTCAGTTCTCTGATTTTGAGCAGTGCTTAAACCTCAGCCCAAGATTATATCTTGTTTTGCATGGACATGTACAGAAGCGATAGCTCACAAGATTATTTTCTTTTCACCAAGTAGCCATCACAATTCACAGAATACGTGTTTGTGAGGGATATGGGGCTTAGTCCCATTCACCTTCTTGCTGTAAGCGAGCAAGAATATGGCAAAGCATTAATTCTGCCTGGGAGGAGCTGAACTGATGGGCAGAGAAACTATAGGTGCATAGTGGTGGTCAGTCCAGGTTGCTTTTGTATGGAGGAGGAAAAAGGAAATTTGTTTTTCTTGGACATAAATAAATTATATGCAGAGGTTAAAATTTATTGTATGCCCACAGAATAAGTAGTAGAAATGCTGAAAAACTATCAGATCTTTTCCCTGTCTTTCTGCTGGGGAGGATATGATTGTTCAGTATAGGCACTTGCAGTAAAAAGGCCTTGCTCACTGACTTCCCTGTAAGAGTAATTTTCTTACTATCACTATTACCTTGTTTATACTGCAGTAACATATAGAGATTTCTGCAAAATTTAGAGCCTGTTTTCCTGTGTATTATACAAATAAATAAGGAAGAAATAAGGACTTTGCTTAAAGGACCACAAAATTTCCAGGATCTAAATTTAATTTTTTCAGCATGTAAACAAATTTGGGTAAGTGGATTATCCCTAATGAAAGAAAGAAAGCTAGAGATAAGTCTTGCACTCAGGTGATACCTCTGTGAAAGAATATGATTAGGAGTTTTGATAGGAATGGTTGGACTTGATGATCCAGTGGGTCTCTTCCAACCTGGTTATTCTATGATTCTATGAATTTTGAAACCATGTTTCCTCTGAGGTTTACTGGTTTGCTTCCTCACACATAATATAGAGAAAGTTTATTAATATGTACAATGATCTCTGGCTTTCTATCATCATCCCAAACTAACTACATGTGAAAGACTTTTAGCCCTGTTCAGAGGTCTTGTTTACCCATGTTGCTGTCTGGGGATGTTAAAAGAACTAGTTCCTTTACTTCACCTGCAGTGCCATCACCCCAGAGCAGAAAAAACCAGACACCAGCTGGTAAAAACCTTTTGTTTTGCAGCGGGTCCATTGCAGGAAAAGCATGCCAGGTTCGAAGCATCATTTTATTTTATGTTTAGCATGTTTTAATATTTTAAGATTTCATTAATTTCAGTGACAACATAGAAACATTTCAGGACATGACTATGTTGCAGCAGTCATAGGATTTATTGTTAAATGTAATTTTATTGAAGAAATTATGGCACACCGGGGAGAAATAAACTTTCCTGCAGATGTTTGTTAGAGGTTAGATTTGGAGCTAGTTTTTTACTTTAAACAGAAGTTGAGAAACAAGAAGGAGCTTTACAACCATCTTTTTTTTTCTTTGTTGTTGTTGTTGTTAGGCAAGCCATTACTCTGACCAGTTTTTTTTTTTCTTTTTAATTTGAGGTAGGGTTGGGGAGGTTGAAATGTTTTACATTATGTGAAGTGTTTCTGGCATTAAGCTATTAAGGAGACTGAGATGGTTTACCCACTAGGTCATGGTAAATGAATGCAGATGCAAAGACTATGTCAATTGTGTCAACAGTGAAGGCCGTACCACACAGATTGTGAAAAATTAGAGGAGGGCAGGAAATAATTTATTTTTCTAACAACCTATTTCCCATTTACAACTTGTACCTGTCGAAGCTAAAAATGCCCCCCTTGTTTTGTCCTTTCCCTGCTGGCTGTCTCTCTTCTTTATTTGACAGATATTCAACACTCGAGGCCTTAAGTTCAGATGAGTATTATTAACAGCAACCATTACAGTCCCCTGGGGATTAATTTTACTTTGTGTGTGTGTGTTTTCACAATAGTTTCAAGATGCTGGAATGTAGATATATTTCTAGTAAAAAAAATAGTTTAGACAGGTTGATTCATTTAGCTACCCAGCAGGATCTGATTGTTTTTCTGAAGTTAATTCCCAGTGAGTTATTTCCTAACAGAAGAATACTACAGTAGCTATTGCCATGAATGAAAGTAATTGTTTTCTTACAAAGAAATGAGTGAAAATTTAACTTCTTCCCCTATTCCTTCTTTAATGCAATCTTTTCAAGTCACACAAAGTGAGATATATTAATCAAGTAGACATTTCCAAGAAATCATTCATGGCATGCCCTGTTTTTCAAGAAATAAAGTCTCTGTGTTTTCTGAGGAAATTAAAAGATTTTTTTTTGCCTTATTCAGAGGCATGGTGTTCTTTTGGTTCAAATTTGTTGGGTTTAGGGGGCGGCTGGTTTGCTTCTGTGATTGCAGCTGACAAAGCAAAAAGACCTCTTTGTTCCTCTCTTCAAGCTGTGTGTGAACTCCAATGGAATTCTGAGCAGGTAAAACAACACTCTAGATGTGTTGCAGATGTGGTAATAATAAGCCCCTCTGTTGTTGTGGACTTTCCAAGCAGCCATTATGAAAGAGAGATGAAAAGTATATGCTTTCACTCGTGGTGGCATTTGAATGGTGTTTGATGCTCTCAAAGTAACTTATATTTTCATACTCTAACTGGGGACTGAAGTGCAGATTAAGGTTTCTTATGTATTTAGGGGTTGCACCTAGGCAAAATCTAGTATAAATCAGATTGCAATGGTGGCTTCAATGACAGATTCTGCAGCAAATTTCATAATTTGTCGCATATTGGTTGAGGCGTAGTTGAGAGACTTCAAGAGCAGGAGAATTGACTCGATCAGGAGAATTTCATGTAGTTCAGCCCAGCCGTGACTGCAGTTCTTGCATGGGAGCTAAGGAAAAAGCCCACAGAGAGGCAAGAGATATGGCCTGACTAACAGCAAGCTCCTCAGTGCCTTGGCATGGCCAAATAGCTCTAGTGTGACACCCTCAAGCTCCACCAGGCTGTCCCTAGGTTGCAAGAGGCCGAGATGTAGTATGTGGGATTCTCCTTTTACTCTCTGTCCTGACATGTAATGAGGGAATTTCATGGACTCAGTACTAAGTCCAGTGCAAGAGATAAGACTCCTCAGGATGACACTTACATGAAAAGCCATTGTGGACAATTAAAACCACAGTTTTTAGCCCCCTTTTCAGTGTTTCTGTCTTAGCCACTGTGTTACTTTTTCAGGATAAAGTAAATAGTCAGCAAAAGGTATGGAGAAGCTGCTCTGATGGCCCCTGATAACATCCTGACTGAGAAAAACAACAGATCCTATCCTGCCCTTGCTGATTTTTACTTTGGTTAAGCAGTAGTTTAACACTTCTGTGTTACAAAGATTCATGTAGTTTTAAACAGCGGCTCAGAATTCTCTTTAAACAAAAAAACCCATCCCCCATAATACAGGATTCACTAAACAACCCACTCTGTAATATTTGGCCACACAATTGTACTGGTTTTGAAATTAAATATTGACTGCAGTCTAATCGATTTCAAATTTTGTGCTTAACAAGTTTTAACTGAAAGTGGAAAAGTGATTCAAGGAACAGTCTGAACGGCATTGACTTGTGATAACACTCATTATTGGCAGAGGGTGGTAAGCTCAGGAGTAGCTGGATGAGGGAAAGGCTGTGGACGTGGTCTTCCTGGACTTCAGCAAAGCCTTTGACACAGTTTCTCACAGCATTCTGCTACAGAAACTGTCAGCCTCCGGCCTGGACAGACACACACTCTCCTGGGTGGAGAACTGGTTGGCTGACCGGGCCCAGAGAGTGGTGGGAAATGGAGTTAAATCCAGCTGGA
>WAAB01018434.1:0-32140 GCA_013389865.1 Piaya cayana | reverse complement strand
TTTTTTACGGAAAGGGTCATTAGGCACTGGAATATGCTGCCCAGGGAGGTGGTTGATTCGCCTTCCCTAGAGGTGTTTAAGTTACGGGTGGACGGGGTCCTGAGGGACATGGTTTAGTGTTTGATAGGAATGGTTGGACTCGATGATCCAGTGGGTCTCTTCCAACCCGGTCATTCTGTGTGATTCTGTGATTCTGTGTCTGTGTTTAAAGGCAGTATGAAACTTTTCTCCTTGAGACATTTTCCAGTGTGTGTTTGCTAACATGAAGCATGAATACTGCTATGGTATGGCATGACCAAACCTTTTTGACAGTTAGCTAGGGTGCAGTGAGTTCCCTTTAATTCGTTCTGATTAATCGGATTAAAGAGGTCATTATCAAGTAGATGTCCTTGCAATAACACTTTGACAGCCATGTGGATAGGATGGCTCCTATATTGATCTCCGTCTTGAGGCTCATTCAAAAAGTCCAAGAGAAATGTTGTGAAGGAAAGACAATTCTTACTGGGCTAATTTAAAATTTTGATCACTTAGGACTCTCATGTTTCTTAATATTAAGGGAATGTTATTGGATGGGGATTTTATTTTAAAATGCAAGCTTATTTAGTTGTAGAACCAGAAACAATTACAGAAATAAATACTATTTCAGTTTTATAAATGTTTGCAATGTGTGGGAGCAACTGACTTAGCTCCTTATAGTTACAAAACAGGTATCAGGTTGCCTCTCATAAATTCTCAGCAAATTACATGCAGAATTCTACTAGGCAGAGATGTATACATTTTATTAGTTGTATCCCTTTAAATTGAATGAAAAGTAGATGTAGCCTTGATATAAATGTTAATGTAATGCCTTCAGGCAAAGACAGTACATTTTGGAAGCTTCAATTAGCATCTCAAGGATTTCTTCCAATAAATTGTCTAGTACTGCTGTGTGAGTGGTTTCAGATAGTGAATTATCCTCAGTTTCACTGGGACATAAAATAGCTGAGCAGGAAAACAGGAACCAGACTACACAGAGGGTTTAGAAACAAATCTCATTTTGAAGCTGGTGAAAGAATAGCCCAGTACAATAATAAGGGAGCACCTCACCCACCAACAAACCTGAAAGTGTCTCATCTGTGTAGGAACGAATTGAAATTTAGAACTGTGTTAGTTAAGCAGAAAAAAAAGAAGAACATAAAGACTTTGTTTTAAAAATTTAACTAAAAGGTTTTATTAATTGAATCTAAATCATGTCCTGCTTGTTTCAGAGCCTCAGATTGACTGACAGATATATTTTGTTCTACTCCAGTTTTCAATTTCTTACAGATACGAATTAGACTGTTACCTTGGGAATTTAACTCGAGGAGAGCCTTTCAAAAGGCTGTATTGACATCTAGTCTTTAAAGAAGGTTCTTAAAAAAAACCAAGGAAAATGCTCAGAACTTGCATAATTCTGGATTTAACTGAGTAGGTCACACAACAGAGAGAAGAAAAATACAGTATTTGGAAATTGTTGCTAGAAATATTAACCCAGAAATAGAGGTTAAGAAATAAATCTTTTTGCAGGGTATATATGTAATTTTTTATCATATGCTTGGTTTCTTTTTAAATATCATTCCGGCAGATTTAGTAATTGGTTTTCAAAGTTATTTGAAACGCCATTGTGAACAGCTATTTCCAGCTCCTACCTGACCTGGAAATTCCAGGTCATATACCATATACCATATACCAAGGGTATATGGTTCCATGTAAAGATAAAAGTAACAGAAAAATGACTTATTTTACTTTCATAGAATCATAGAACCTTCGAGTGGTAAAGTTTGGAAAGGACTTTAAAGATTATCCATTGGATCAGGTTGCTCAAAGCCTTGTACAATCTGATCTTGAACACTTCAAGGTACAGGGTATCCGCTGCTTCTCTGGGCAATTCGTTCCAGTGCCTCAACACCAATAAACTGAAGAATTTTGTCCTTATATCTAATCTTAATCTACCATTTTTCAGTTTGAAGCCATCACCTGTTGTCCTGTTACTCCCTGTCCACATAAAAAGTTCCTCTCCGGCTTTCACGCCACCTTTAGGTGGAGGATGCTATTAGGTGTCTTCAGAGCATTCTCTTCTCCAGGCTGAATATATTTTCATTATAAATTAATAAAAACACAGAGGTTAAAAGTGTCTCTTCTTAAATGATAAGATTATTTAGCTGATAAGTAGAGAATACTAAGACAAACTTGGCAGGCTGGTAAGGTTCTCTCACCAGTTCAGTGTACACACTGCAATGACTACCTGTTGCTTAAAACAGAGATATCTGAAGAGATCACCATGAATCTTGTCATGATTCTATTTTATCAAGTCCAAACTAAGAACATTTGTTAATGGCATGGGTGTTAACATGCTGTGACAATTTACGTGTTTTAAGGAATACACGTCATCATTTATGAAAAAACTTACAATTCTGATGTAAGCTGATATGACTACAAACCAACCTAAGAAGTTAAAAAAACCCTAGCAAAATAATTTGGAATGAGTTTATAGCACACGATCTAGATAAAACTAGATAGATGTAATTTTATTTTGAAAAATAATTTCTCATTTACTTTATATAATATAATGCAGAACTTAATTGCAGATCATTATTTGGGAGGTTAACTAAGACTTCAGAGCACAGAAGGAGAAAAAAGTTACTCAGAAAGTTTATTAAAAAGCTTAACAATTAAACTGGAAAAGACAATTCCGCGATTTTGGTTAAGAGTTCAGTGTTGAGATGTATTTAAGATTGTGTGACAAATACATTTCTCTGTGAATTGGATATGTTTCTGAAGTGAGATTTTGCAGTGTAGTAACAATACCACATATCCTCTGGTGGATTCCTGATACAGCCTACAAGTTATTATTAAATTTATTTATCAATTTCTAATATCCATCAAATACTGCAATAAATAATGTTTGGACTCAGTGTTCCTGTGGATCTTTTCCAAACTAGTGATTCTGTGAAATAATAAATACCTTCTATAATTTGCATCTGTACTTTATCTTTTACAGCAAGCCTGGTGAAAATACATGTTCTATGTATATTATTTTTATTTTAACAGCAGTCCCAACAGTTTTAGAATCATAAAACCATAGAATCACAGAATAACTTAGATTGGAAAAGGCCATTAAAAGACCATTGAATCCAACCCTTAACCTAGCACTGCCAACTCCACCACTAAACCATATCCCTAAGTACCAAATCTACACATTCTTTAAATGTGACGGTGACTCAAGCTCTTCCCTGGGAAACCTATTACAAATCTTGTCAACCTCTCCTCCCCCTTCCTCCTTTAAGATATGACAGAATTTATTTGAGTATGTGCAGACATAGGCTTTTTCTACATAAAATTCCATCTCCCTGATAAAATTACATATGACTATCAGTTTCAGAAAAAAAGGAAATTATCTAAATTAATCTGAACTGAAGGATATCAGCAGTGAAGATATAAGAATTTCTGTGTGACCACCAGAGTCCCACTTGCATGAACTCGGGATGGCAAGAAGTCCCTATTTAATAAAGAGCTCCAGACTCTTTTATGCTTCAGTCATAACCTCTTCCTCTATTTTGTGTATTCCAGACTCTGTCTAATTCAGTTTTTCATTGAATTCTTGTTTCCTGTACATCATTAGGGATAGGATTATTAAAAAGCCTGCCTGACATAAATCTCACTGACTCTGTGGGCTCTGTGTTAGAGCCAGAAAAGGGCCTGTGTTCTTAATAAAAGATGGAGTTGGCTTAGTCCTGTAAAAATTTCAATCCTGGTATCATTTTTGGGTCATCCTCATCAGCAGAGATATCCTGCTAGTATTGCTCTCAGTAGTTACATCACCTTTGACATAACCAAACTGCGATGCTTATGCTTTCATATCTCTACATAAGATAAAAAAACATTATTTCAGTGCAAAGGGATTGAAAGTCTCCTTGCCTTGTTTATAAAGATGAAACTGAAATGCAACCTTGCCCTGGATCATGTCACCCTAAAATCACCATTGTGCCACATTCTCGTCTAGAGGAGACAATACTATGCAGCTTCCAGCTTCCGCTTCACACAGAATCACGATGTGCCCTAGTGACATCCCCATCTCCTCCACTGTATAATGTCAGACAAAGAATTTCCAGGGAGAGAAGGCTACCAAACACATTTTCCAGCTAACTGACCATCCGTTTGCTAAGAGATCTTGATGGACAACATCTTCCCTAGAGACTTTGTCCCTCTGGAATTTTGGGCAAGTATCTAATGAAGCATCTCCTTGCTCTTGTTTCCTCCTTTCCCCCACAGCTCTTCTTTCCCTGATCATGCTTTCTTACACTACCCAGAGATGCCTCTGAAGTTTTTAGTTTAGAAAAATTGGTGCTTTGTATTTCTTACCTGGGAAATGTGAGATTACAGAATCACAGAATCACCAGGTTGGAAGAGACCCATCAGATCATNACACCTGGGAGAAGAGGCCAGCTCCCTCCTCTCTACAACCTCCCTTCAGGTATTTGTAGAGAGTAATGAGGTCTCCCCTCAGCCTCCTCTTCTCCAGGCTAAACACCCCCAGCTCTCTCAGCCGCTCCTCATAAGCCCTGTTCTCGAGCCCCTTCACCAGTTTTGTTGCTCTTCTCTGGACACTCTCCAGAGCGTCAACATCCTTCTTGTGCTGAGGGGCCCAGAACTGCACACAGTATTCAAGGAGCGGTCTCACCAGTGCCGAGCACAGAGGGAGAATAACCTCCCCGGACCTGCTTCTATTCAGCAGTCAGTGTGTGGGTTTTTTTGTGTGCATCTATGAATGAGTACCTGATTTTTGTAAGCCTCCAAGTAATACAGAGTAACAGTCGTCATTGGTTTGTTGGGCTTTGTGCACACACTGCTGGCAGATGTTCCTTTCTTTAGGTTTGGTGATGAAATATAAACACATTGCAGTTTTTTTCCAGTGATCTGAGTGAATTTAAACTACTCTGATCATAATATGAAACTGTATACTCAGAAGGAAGATTCAAAGGATATTGTGCAGGTTAGTCTCCATCTGAGTTTTTGTACGTATCACAGGCTATTGAGTTTTAGTGTCTTGCCTTTTGATTGTCTCATTTATAGCTTTTTAAAATACTTGAGGCTGGATTTTCAGAAAATATTTAAATGCCAAATTATACAAATCACTGTCCTTCCTTGAAATTTGGCATCTATTATGTATGTCAAAGCATAAAAATGATGTTTATTGCTACAGCTAAATCCTGAAAGCTTCTAGTGAAAATTTATATTTATATTGCTAATCTCTATGGATGATAAATTTCTCTTGTAAACTGTCCTAGAGGATTATCTCTTCTATCTCAAATGAGCAAAAAACAATTTTACAAAACCAGTTGAAATAAAATAAATAGCATGCTCATTATCAGATACCTCACAATAAAATAATTCAATAATATAATATTTTAAAAATAATATAAACAAAAGGCATTCTGCTAGCTCACAAATTTCCTAAGGAAGAGACAAAAAAATCAGCTGAGAATTAACATGACTTCTTTATGTGGATAGAGTGTCGTTTCGTTTTAGAGTAACACAACTGTTGCCATTACTTAGGAGACTGATGTGAGACTGCAGGCACACAACCCAGGGATTCTGCTTATTTATTTATTTTAAAGTTTTGAAATGCTGCCTAGAAATACATTGAATCTAATATTACAACATCAGACTTACTTCTATTCACTGTTAAAACATAAGTTGATAAATAGAAAATAAAAATTGAGAAAAATGAGCATACTAGCTGACCATATAGAATGAAATAGTTGATAATTTTTATCATATTATTCACTAAGCTCACATAAACCACTCATAATTTTTTTTTCTTTAAGTTGTATACACTTCTTTTTCACTGTTGAAAATTAATATCTATTGGGTAAGTGTTGTGTCATTCTACTTTGCTCATTCTTTTTTACCAAAGCAGAGCCATTAAGAGAAAGTGAAGAGAAAATTGAAACTGAAAGTCCCATTTATTAATCAAACTCCTTTAAAGTTAATTAATAAATAACACTTGCATGATGTAATACATAGAAAACAATCTAACTGGTTTGATTACATCTGTTAAATCAGATACAACAAGTTTTCTTTCATTATGGTCATGGAATGTACAAATATTGGCTGACCTACCCTGGGTTTTTTTTTGAGACATGTTATGGATTTCCAAAAACTGCCCTCCAAACCTTGATTCATGCACAAGTAAGACCTAATGATTTGTGGGTACATTGAAAATCAGGACATTATGTTGATAACTGAAGAGTGGAAATTTTTAAAATGGGCTTAGTAATGAATATTTAGCTCAGTTTTTCTTGATTTTTTTTTCTTCCTTAATCAGCATCTTTATTTTGCTTACAATAAAATTTCTGGGCACAAACATTGATAAAAGGCACTCCACCTAAAAGTACTGCTATGTCTTTGTTATTACTCCTTGCATTCAATAATCTGTTTTGGTACGATATTCAAATTCAAGACTTACTATATCCTATTGGGAATGAATCTGGCAAAGTCAATTTCTTGAAGTCAGCCTATATTAGGCCACATTTTCTTTTTTCCTTTAAATTGCTGTGTTACTTTTTTCCTCATAAGGCCTGTTCTCCAGCCCCTTCACCAACTTTGTTGCTCTTCTCTGGACTCACTCCAGAGCCTCAACATCCTTCTTGTGCTGAGGGGCCCAGGACTGAACACAGGATTTGAGGAGAAGTCTCACCAGTGCTGAGTCCAGAGGGAGAAGAACCTCGCTGGACCTGCTGGTCACGCTGTTTCTGATACAAGCCAGGATGCCATTAATACTTGTTAACAATTTCCATCAGGAAATCATGCTGTTGACAACTACTTTCTGGATGAGACCATCCAGTTAATTCCTTATCCACTGAACAGTCTATCCTTCATATCCATCTCTCTCCAATTCAGAGAGAGGGACATTAAGGGGGTCATGTCACATGCCTTACAGGAGTCTAGATAGACAACATCCATCGCTCTTCTTTTGCCCAGTAATGTCACTCCATCATAGATGGCCACTAGGTTGGTCAGGCAAGACTTGAGAATCTGTTCCATGAGAAACTGTTCCATGATCTTCCCAGGCATGAAGGTGAGGTTGACAAGTCAGTTTCTCAGGTCCCACTTTCTGCTTTAATTTGTCTGTGATGGGAAATCAAACCAACACATGGCCCACTCCAGGGTGAAAAGATTACTTATAAAATTTTGAGCATCTTATCTCTGATCCACTGATTTGTTTAATCCTCTTAGAGTATGGAAATATCTAGGCTGGCATGGACCTCTGGAGACCACGTGGTACCACCTTTTCTTGAAAGTAAAGATTTAGAAGAGATAATTTGGGCCATGTTCAGATGAGTCTTGAATATTTCTAGTGAAGTAAATTCTATCATGTCTCTGGGAAGCACTGCAGTACTTTACTGGTCTCAGAATGAACAGTATTTTTCTTATAAGTACACAGTATTTCATCTAAAGCAACACTTGCCTGCTGCCTCTTGCCCTGTCAGCTAGATTGCTTGTGAAGGAAGCTTGTCCATCTTTCTCTGTAAATACTTCTTGGATAGTGAAAGACTGTGACTAAATTCTGCTCAAGCTCTGTGTAGGTTTAACAAATACTCGTTTCAAAAATCTTTCTTCGTATGTTGTGTTCTCCTTGATGGCTCTCTTCTCCTGGACTCTCCAATTTTTCAATTTCTTTCTTGGACCAGAGCATCAACACTGAACACACTACTCTCAGTGTAGCCTCAAAGGTGGCCAATAGATTTAGGCAGCCAAATTCTTTGATAGGTTGCTGTATTCCTTTTGCTGTGGTGCAGCGTATGATTGACTTTAGATGCTACCAGAGCTCACCACTGGTTCATGCTCAGCTTGCTGCCCACCAGGACTCTGAGGATATTTCTAGCAGAGCTACTCCCCAACTGTACAATTCCAGCTTGTACTGGAGCTTGGGAATTCCACTCCAGCTGAAGGACTTTATATTTTGCTTTCATAAGGCTCACATAATTATTGCGGCCTTAGCCTTCAAACATTCTGCATGATTGTGCAACGAAGCTGGTGAAGGGGCTGGAGAACAGGCCTTATGAGGAGCGGCTGAGAGAGCTGGGGGTCTTTAGCCTGGAGAAGAGGAGGCTGAGAGGAGACCTCATTGCTCTCTACAAATACCTGAAGGGAGGTTGTGGAGAGGAGGGAGCTGGCCTCTTCTCCCAAGTGGCAGGGACAGGACGAGGGGGAATGGCCTCAAGCTCTGCCAGGGGAGATTTAGGCTAGAGATTAGGAGGAAGTTTTTTACGGAAAGGGTCATTAGGCATTGGAATAGGTTGCCCAGGGAGGTGGTTTATTCGCCTTCCCTGGAGGTGTTTAAGGGATGGGTGGACGAGGTGCTGAGGGACATGGTTTAGTGTTTGGTGGGAATGGTTGGACTCGATGATCCAATGGGTCTCTTCCAACCTGGTGATTCTGTGATTCTGTGATTCTGTGATTCAATAGTAGTGTTAATGGCCCAGTGCAGGCCACTCCTTCTTTAGGAATGGTGCCCTCAGACCCCTTGTACAATATATAGTCATATTTAAGAGTATTGGAGCCAATATTGACTCTGATGAGCTCTGAAGACAATTGGACTAATTTAAAAAATTATTTAACCTGATTAATGATTAATCCATGTTGGCTTTCCCTAGTCACCTTCTTGTGGGTGGAGGCAGATTCCATGAGGTTTTTTTCATGTTTTGCTTTTTGAGAGACTGAAGTGAGACTGTAGTTTCGGGTCTCACTTTTGATCTTTTGCAGATGGATGCAGTACTTGCCCATTATGGTTGGACTCAGTGATCTGGTGGGTCTCTTCCAACCTGGTTGTTCTATGATTCTATGATTTCTGGTCAACTAGCACTTTCCCTGATATCCATAAACCAGAGCTGATAAAAAGATGATAGGCTTGGTAAAAATGTCAGCTAAGTGGGATATTGTGAGTTTGTGACATACTGTAGTTCTTTTCTGTACTGGCCATTAGTGGAGGTCCAGAGTCAGCATATTTTTTGATTAGAATGTAATACCCATTAATTCAGTAGCAGGAAATATCATCCAATTTTTAATGAAAAGATGATAGGAATTCAAATTTTCTTCTGAGTGACCATATTCACTATCATGTATTTTTTTTCTGGGCCATTCAGCAGAAAACACATGTATGAAGTTGTCTGCAGCAAAGAGCTTGATAGGAAACAAAGTAGATTTAGTCATCAGATATAATCACTGGTGCAGCTCACCATCACCTTAAGTTTTGAAGTGCTAAAGTTATAGCACAGTAAATATATAGTCATGAATCTGGATTGCTGTAATTTTTTTTCAGGTACCCAAATCCTACCTTGCAAGGTCCATGACCAAGGTTTTGAAGAAAAACTTTAACCACCTCCACCACCTGTTTTACGAACACTGTAACGTCTAATCCATTTCTGGGTCGCTGGAATAGATATGTTGACCCACCTAGATTTTGAAAGAAATGTTCATATAAAATCTGCTTGGTTGTCTGATCAGTATGTAATCCTGCATCATTAGGGAAAAATAATACAGTGACCTGAAAATGGAAAACTTGCTATCTGGGCCTTGAATCATCAAAGAGTTCCAATCGCTCTGCTCTATGGCTGAAAGAGAACAGGAGCAAATGTGATTGCTCAAGACAGTGATGAAAATATCAGCTTTGCTATACTTTTCTATTTTTCAGCTGTATTTTGTAAAGCCAAGGAATGAAAATATTTATTTCCAAGGGAAAAATTACGTTCTTTGTCAGGATATGGTCTTCTGCATGGGTCCAAGGACGAGGATGACAACACCGATGAGTCATTCTTTAAGGAATAAGATGCCTTTAAGTGATCTGCCTTTGTCCTTACAGGTGACTTCAATTTGCCAGATATCAACTGGGAATACCATACAGATGGTACAAACACATCCAGAAGATTCAGAAACTATGTGGATACCTTCTTAGACAGGTGCTGAGAGAAACAACCAGGGAAGGTGCCCTCATTGATTTATTGCTTTTTAACAGAGAAACGGATGAAGTGGTGATTGGCAACTACCTTGGTCACATTGACCATGAAGCAGTCAAGTTTAAAATCTGTGGTTATAGAAGGAAAACCAACCTCAAGACCTCAGCTCCGTGTATGAGGAAAGCAGATTTTGGGGTTCTCAGTGAACTTCTTAGTAATATCCCCTGGGAAAAAGGTCTAGAAGTTGTTGAGGTCTGTCTGTGCTGGTCACTCTTTAAGTACCACCTCCTAAGAACACAGTACCAGAAAATTCCAAAATGCCAGAAGTCAAGCAGGTGAGGCAGAGTGCTGGCCTGCCTCACCAGGGAATTTCTTCTGGATCTAAGACATTAAAGGATCATGTATGGGCAGTGGAGGCAAGAACAGGTGATGTGGGAGGACTACAGAGACTCTGTTTGCCACTGTAGGACAGAAATTCATGCAGCCAAAGTTCAGTTAGAATTAAAGCTGACCAGCACTGTGAAGGAAAGGAAAAAGGTCTTTTTAAAACATGTTAGTACCAAAAGGCAGGTCAGAAATAATATTGGTCCATTACTTGATGAACATGGACACCTCACAAACAGGAACACAGACAAAGCAGCAATCTTTTATGCTTTCTTTGCCTTGGTCTTCAACATTGATGGTGAAGACTCTGGTCACTTCGGAGCCCTGTCCTAGAAAACCACTCTAAAAGAGTTTTAAATGGTCTTGGGAATCTGGTGAGGTAACAGTAGACTGGAAGCTGTGAAATGTCANGCAAATGATAAACTCCCAACCAACACTGAACTTGTATAGGATTTACTGCCCTATAAGTAGATGGGGCCTGATGGTATTAATCCTACAGTACTTAAATATGTGGCTGATGTCATAGCAAGACCTCTCTAAAAGAGTTTTAAATGGTCTTGGGAATCTGGTGAGGTAACAGTAGACTGGAAGCTGTGAAATGTCATCCCAGTCTTCAAGAAGGGCAGCAGGGACGACCCTGGTAACCACAGGCCTATTTGTCTCACTTCAGTGCGAGGTAATGTTATGGCGAGGATTGTTCTGGGAGTTATTGAAAAACACCTAAATCAACACAATAATTGGTCCCAGCCAGCATGGATTCATGAAGGGAAAGTCTTGTTTAGAAAACTTAATTTCTTTCTATGACAATGTCAGCCACTTAGGTGAAGAATGAAAACCAGTTGATGTAATCTTTCTGGTTTTCAGTAAAACCTTCGATACTGTCTCTCACAGACTGCTTCTGAATAATATGTCCAGCATGCAGCAGAAAAAATACATTAGGAAATGGATGAACAATTGGCTGTTGGGTCTGTCTCAGATGGTCATATGAATTGCGGCTTCATTGGGCTGGCGAATATTGCTGGTGGGATTCTGCAGGGATCTGTCTTAGGGACAGTGGTCTTTAATTTCATCATAAATGACCTGGATGCAGGGCTTGAAGATCTACTAAGTTTGTGGATGATGTGAAACTGGGGGAAGTTATTGACACTCCTGAGGGCAGAGTGGCCCTGCAGAGGGATCTGGACAAATTTAAGAGTTGGGCAATCACCAACTACATGAAGTTTAACAAGGCCAAGTGTCAGATTTTGCATCTGGGACATGGCAGCCCAGGGTGTCCATAAAGACTGCAGAGGGAGAGGCTGGAGAGTAGCCCTGCGGAAAGTGATCTGGGGTTCTGGTTGACGGCAAGTCAAGCATGAGCCAACAGGACAAGAAGCAATGACCTTAAGCTCTGCCAGGGGAGGTTTAGGCTGAACATCAGAAAAAAAAAATCACAGAAAGGGTGATTGGGCACTGGCAGAGGCTGCCCGGGGATGGGGTTGAGTCACCTTCCCTGGAGGGGTTTAAGGGATGGGTGGATGAGGTGCTGAGGGACATAGTTTACTGATTGATAGGAATGGTTGGACTTGATGATCTGGTGGGTCTCTTCAACCTGGTTATTCTATGATTCTATGAAGCATTTGGTCAAAACCTCCAGACACATGGTGTGATTGCTAGGGTTGTCCTTGCATAATAATTGTTGAAGCAGTTGTTATATTTTTCAAAATCTCTGCCACTTTATTCTCTGCTTTCTTTTGTCACATTGTCCTGCTTGCTTTATTGTAAGAAATAGGTATAAATGATATGTAAAGAACAATGTTAATTCACGAGGGGCAAGTCAGAATATTTTCTATAGTCTTATATGTAGCTTGAGCAATGTGTTCAGGAAAAGATGCTTGTTCATAGCTTGCCTTACAAGTATTTCCATAATGGCTTCTGTGCTTTCTTCTGCTAAGCTTAGATTGTTTGCATATGTGAAGAAATTTTTTTTGCGTGGTCATCATATGAAAACTTATATTACAACATGGTTTATTGGATGGAAAAAAGGCTGAACAAAGCAGATTTACAGGGCCTGGTCTAGTACTAATTTGTTTCTTACACTTTTGCAGCCATCCTATATAACTGTACTTCTCTGTGTTTCTTAATCTCTTCTTTTTCCCCTTTAATGATGTTGTTCAGCATTCTTGCATATAGTTTTAAAGTTTTTAAGATAGAATTAAATATTTACTTCCAGTGCTTTATTTTTTCTTTACCTTTTTATCAACTACTATTTCCAAAATAGAATTGATGATTGAGAAAGGAAATGAATAGAAAAAGTGAATATATTGAAAGGTAATTCCAAGCCCAAGTGTTTAATTAAAAAAAATAAAATTAGTATGCAGTTGTAAAATATTAGTCTTCAAAGAATAAAACTACTGTGATTTTCCTAATCTGCTTAAGTTAGTTAGCTTTAAAGTCCTATTTTGGACACCTTTTCAGGAAAATTGAAGAAAATGTCGGTCTAAAAATTTTATCTTGCTTACAAATATCATCTGAATAGTTTCAGCTTGTAAAATGCACAACAGATTTCTTGAGATCTTGACCACATTACACTTGTCAAACAATTTCTTGTGTGAGAAAGAAAACTGCTTATAGGAGAAGAGAAAATACACATGATATTGCTGAAAAGAGAAAATTCCCTGATGAACCTATGAACCAAAGGTCACACTGAGCAAATGCTGACATTAATCAGACTCCTTAGAAAGTGAAGCAGAGATGTGCATTATGGTACTTTCCATGTAAGTCTTCAGCACAGGATTCTCCGTTCTACACTGGCCTTTGGAATATATGGCAAAATCCTACTAACCTTTTTAGACTTTGAAGAGATAAGAGAGCTATGAGAGTGATGAGTAGTGAGAAAGTGGAGAGAAAGAAAATTGTTTTATATTTGTAACAGCGTGCTGGTACTCTGTAGGAGCTGTCAGAGCAGAAGTAAAAACTGTACATTTTAATAGATGTTAAGAGTGCCTAGAGGCTTACAGATGATCCAATGGTGCTTCAGATATGTAAACAAGAAGGTGATTTTAGGATGTATTTAGCATCTCAGGGAATTGTTCATGTTAAAAAAAGGTTCCTTTCCTCATTCACTTACATAAGAGCATAGAGTTTGTTTCCAGGATAAGTTGTGTATGCGACTTAAGTGCTTTTTTTCACTATTGAGAGCCACGTAGCATGGGAATTGATCACTTTCTTCTGAGTTCAGGATACTTACTCTGAGAAAAAGTAACTACTTCACTTTAAATCTCTAAAATCTCTATTCTTTTTCTTGCAATTGAGTTGGCCTTTTATGCTTTTATATAAGATAAGATAACACAAAAACTCACACAGAGCCACCTCCAGGCCATGCATTAGTTAAAGGTGCTTTCAGACAAACTATGTGGAGTGTTTGGAATGGATGATCACAATGTATTTGTGTACAACCGCAATGGCAAGTCAGAACTGTGCTGCCCGTCATAACTCTGTTCCAGATGTATGCAAAAAAAGCATGAATTAGATCTGAATTGCAGCAGAGATTCACTTACAACTGTTTTAATAGCATGGATTTCCTATCCTATGTATTTACCGCTTGAGTTTGTTGATTTTCTGGTCCTCTGTGCTGTCTGCATAGAGTAAGCAGTAGCCCTCTATTGTATTGGCTCTGATCAGCATAAACCATAGATATGCAAACTATAGGTATGTCTCATTTTCAAATTCAACAATAAGTGGAAGGCTTATTTCTTTGCTGTAGGCTGACTGCATCCACCTGATATTTGTTGTATCTACATTCCCTTCTGTTCCTCACTATAAGACAGAAAGATTGATTTGAGGCCATAATCTATAAAGGTACGCAGAGATATTCTAATATTAATTTTATGTTCAAGCTGCTGATTTGGGAGCAAGTATTGATGATGGGACATATAATGGGATCAACATAAAACATCCTGAATGCAATAAATAAAAAGAAGAGTCCTACTTTATGTGACATTATAGGTGACAGGTTTCTGGTGCATAAGTCATTTTGCAGGAGTTTCTGGCCTAGATTTACAGGCATATTGTGAGATATGCTGAGGATGTTTCTCCTACACACAGCAACAGTGCTTAAAGACAGGAAATATTTCAAGACATGAAGTATTTTTGAATGTGGCGTTGGAAAATCAACCGACCAAATAAAATGAGTTTAATGATAGTAACAGATGATAATGTGTGTTTCCTCTGCTGGAAAAAGGATTTTAAGTCAATTAGATATGATCTCATTGATGCTGTATTCGCAGTCCAGCACTTCTAGCATTTTCTAGCATGCTGCACATAGAAAACAGAATGTAAACTATATAATTTCCCTTAACAGAATCATAGAATTATAGAACGATTTAGGTTGCAAGGAACCTTATAAAAATCATCCACCAGATCAGGCTGCTCAAGGCCCCATCCAACCTGGCACTGAACACCTCCAGGGAGGGGACACCCACATCTTCCCTAGGCGACATGTACCAGTGACTCACCACCTTCATAGTGAAGAATTTCTCCCTAATGTGTCATCTAAATCTTCCCCCCTTTATGAAACACTGAAAAAGTATACAGTATGTTCAGGAGATACAGCTTTTAAATTTTGTTTTTAGAAAAAGTGTGATAGATGTCATACCACTAAAACTGTACCCAGATTTATACCATACGGAATAAAAAAAAGTAAAAAAGTAAAATACTTTATTAATGCCAATGTTAGACCTACTGCCCTGTAGAAGTTCTAAAATGACTGCAGATTTATCNAACAGAATCATAGAATTATAGAACGATTTAGGTTGCAAGGAACCTTATAAAAATCATCCACCAGATCAGGCTGCTCAAGGCCCCATCCAACCTGGCACTGAACACCTCCAGGGAGGGGACACCCACATCTTCCCTAGGCGACATGTACCAGTGACTCACCACCTTCATAGTGAAGAATTTCTCCCTAATGTGTCATCTAAATCTTCCCCCCTTTATGAAACACTGAAAAAGTATACAGTATGTTCAGGAGATACAGCTTTTAAATTTTGTTTTTAGAAAAAGTGTGATAGATGTCATACCACTAAAACTGTACCCAGATTTATACCATACGGAATAAAAAAAAGTAAAAAAGTAAAATACTTTATTAATGCCAATGTTAGACCTACTGCCCTGTAGAAGTTCTAAAATGACTGCAGATTTATCGTTTGGGGTTTTTTTTTGTGGGAAGGACTGCAGACCAGGGACTGCAGACCTAATCTCATACAGACCTGGAAAATGTAAAATCTGGAAATGAATGAAGCCAAATCTTCTGGTTTTGACCCTTTTTTTTAAAAATAGTCCAGCATAGTCAGGACAATTAGCCTGCCCTTCAGAACACTCCTCCTTTTCCCCGGCCTTATTCTGTTGTAGTCCAGACAATGAATGCAAATATGTGGCAAAAATACTTTTTATTAAAATAATCCCATTATATTTCATGATTTTCTTAATATTTAAATATTGTTTCACCTGCTAAAACACCCCAAGAAAATGTTATCATAAATTACGGCTCTGGATTTTCTTACTGTTTGTGATTCTGAAATTGCTTAACAATACTAATTTGAGAATAAAAGGAGTAAGGGCAATAGGAAGCTAACAGAAATAATAATTTCTAAAATCAGTATTCTGGAACAGGTGTGATTTTAGCTTGATGGTGAATTTTATGATAACACTAGCATTAATTATCAAACTGCTGGCTAGCTCTACAGAAGCACTGCCAACTCATTACCTCACCTGTGCTTGGCTTCAGAACTCTACTCACGAAAAGGAACTCATGCATGGGGAAAGCTAAAGCATCAGAAAGTTTGACTTCCCTACAAAAAAGTGACAAACATCAATAATGTTGTTGCTCGTTCGTTAATAACCACCCCCCCAGACCCTGAACTATTCCTGTGTGCACTCTGCAGGCCCCTTCTGTTGTACAATGTCTGACTGGGTATTGAACAACAATTTTTTTTTTCCTTCTTTTACTGTGGCAATTAACAGTTGCTCAGCTTTCAGAAAGAAACTTCATCTTCTTTCCTTTTATTAGTACTTTATGTTTTGTGAATACCTGCCCATTAGAGTAGTGGCTTTTTCTCTGCCTGGCTCTTGAAATTTGAAACAGCTCTTATTTAAGAAGTAGAAAAATGAACATCTTGAGGGGACTTTTATGCAGCGTTTCTATTCTAGAGGCTGAAAGGCAATGCTTTTTAATGTACAGTATAAAATGTTTTATATCAAGTTGAGCCTTGTACAGATACTTCTCATTAAATCTACAAGACTCCTTACTCCATTACATTCCATTATCAAAATTACCAGTCTGTGGCTTAAAGTCTTAAAGTTATACTGCTAATAATTGGGCAGTTTATTTCAATATCCAGTACAATTTAAGCTGAAACATAGCTATATTCTCTGTCAGCTGTAAGTCTTATAGCTGGAAACACTCCCAAAATAGCATAATTCCTGTCCGCTCAAAAAACATTGACTTTAATGATGTGATCATCTAAGAAATAAAACCCAAATGAAACAGCAGAAGCAAACTACTGAAAAAGGTGATATTTACAGGATTAAAGAGGGACAAGTAAATCTGTTCACTCTACTCACATGAGTAACTGCATAACAACCCTATCTTGAACCTAGTCTTCCACTCAGACAAAGGTCTTGTCTATATCAGATCTTACCTCCATTTTCAAGTATACAGTCAAGGAACAAAGACAACCTGTACAAGATTTAAGGAACCTCTCTCTTATGTTCTGATTTGGGTTCCCAAAATATCGATGTGTTTATCTTTTTTCCCCACTGGGAAAAAGGATTACTTTCTCTTTCTAACAAACCCCCCAACTGGCCTGCTTTTCAGCAACACCATAGTCCATATGGTATTTCAAAATGGATTTTAAAATTTGTGTGAGCTGACTTATCCAAGTGGATAGCAACCATCTGGACTTCTCAATAAATCAATATGCAGCAAGCAAGGAAGACAGAATTCTGAAAGCAAAAGGCGATGTTTGCAGTCACTAAGATACTTAGCCACATTTTAGTCAAAAAACCAGTGAGTTAGAATAATGTCTTTTATACCTGAAATAAACCCAGAACCTAAATATACCCTTTTCCCCTCAGTTTTGATACAGCCATAAAAGCTGCTTCCAATGAAAAATTTGCTATCCCAGTCAGTACGTATCTGTTTGTACTGTAAATGATCTGACTATGTTATTGCCTTATTGATTCTTGTACTAAAATGTGAAGTTTCTCTATGAGGTATCTACACATTAAGGTCTCAAATCTGATGTCTTGGAGGATAAAGGACATGCCATGCACTCTAGAGATCCTCAAAACTCCTCTTAAAGAAGATCTGCTTGTTCAGTGCTGTTGTGGTTAGAAAACAATTAGAACAAAAGACAACATGACTGAGACATGAAGTGCAGGAACTGGAGCTACTAGTTTCATCTGGTGCAGTGCAACAATTCTGACTGAATGCATTGAAGGGTGATAGTATTAGTTAAATTCCCCCAAACATGCTTGATTATATTGGAAAATTGTTGCACCTCATCTAAGTAATCCAGTGTGTTCCTTAAGTATTTTCTTTTGAAAAGGAAGTATTTCTCTGTATGGCTGAATGAAGACGTAGAGCATGAAAGCATCTTCGGTCCCAGAATCCAGTGGACATCTACGAGTAATAAGTAGATCACTGTGTTCTTGTGTGTTATTTCCTGAGATGCTGCATCTGCTTCAGTTCTGCATAGAAAAGTACTTTAAGTTTTCCTTGGCAGCTTTCACTTAGCCAACATTCATTGTATTAGACAAAGTTCTTTAAAGTCTTCACGGTCTGGCATTCTGATGGTTACTTATCTGTGGTCTCATTCTTACTACTCTCACTTTAAAATAAAGGTTATTCTGACTGAAGGAAAATATGGCTTTATTTACAGAGAAATATAGCAAAATATCATCCAAAGAATAAGCAGAATCTCCTCCCTCCATACTCAACCTCATGACAGTCAGTTAAGCAACACAGACTTGCAGACACTCCTTTCAAATTACATGCTACTGATAAGGTTAAAAAACCCACCCTAAACTAACATATAAATGTAAGTTTTAAAGACTGTGATCTTTTTATATTCAATTCATGCTGAACAAAAAGAGAACAAATTCCCTAAATAAGTTGTTTCAACTGAACAGTAATGAATTATTTGCATTTGTCCACCAGGGCACAGCACTTTTATGTGCTGTTTGGATTCCTTGTGCATCTTGGGAATGATGGATGATTTTATTCTTCATCATCATCAAATCATTCCAAATGATTTTATTCTTCATCTGGGAATAAAATCTCCCTCTAGATCATCTCTAGAGTTATGATCTCTCACTCATTAAGTATTAAGGAAATGTTTAACTTGATCTAATGTGTTAATGTTTGATGCTGTTCTAAGTAAATTCTCCATGTTAATGACTTACATAATATGGCTTTATTTTGTCAACTTCCTCATTTTTCCTTTGCTGTTTATGTAACTCTTCCTTGGTAACAGAAAACTTTTGCCCAATGTTATTTAAGTGTGAAATAGAGGTAAAACTCTGTTGTTGAGACCTTAGGCACATGTCCAGTGCTTAATGACAAGCACTTGGGTCAATTTCTAAGGTTATGTATGGAGTAAACGCATAACTGGAGAGGGAAGACTGAATTAACACATGAGTCTACTTAGATGATCTCTGGAAAAAAAAATAGGTTGTAGTAGCAACAAAGTGTGGGACTGGCAAATAAACCTCATATCTGCATATAGATTAGGCAAAGATTTTGCCTTTTAGGTTGTTGATGTTGCGTGGATATACACCTGGCATATTTAACTTTCACAAATGAAGTCACTTCTACTTTTCTACTGAAAGAATTCAGTAGAATTCTACTGGAAGAATTCAGTTTTAAAGTAAATAAACACACAAATAGAAAAAAATAATTAATGGTTGCTCTACTTGGTTATAATATATTTCAAACAATATTTAGGATCTCATTCCAATCCCGTTGTCACAGAATTGAAATTATTAATAGGTTCAGTATTTTAAGGGATTACACAGAAATCTACTTTGTTTTGAGGCTGATTTTGAACAACTTCTTACTTTCTGTGAGTTTTATTTAAAATATGACTGTAGGGTTGTTGAAAGTATGTTCATAACTTCTGAGAGAATACAATGATGTTCATATCCACTATCTTCTGAAGTAGTTGTATTTCAAAGGAAGAATTTTTTGAGAGGTTGAAGAAGACTGATTCATGGATTCTGTTGGAGCAGTCTAAAGGAGGACCACAAAAATGATCAGAGTCTTGAAACACCTCCTGTACAAAGAGAGGCTGGGAGAGTTGCAGTCACTCAGCTTGGAGAAGAGAATTCTCCAAGGAGACCTCATTGCAGTTTTCAATATTGTTGCCTGTAGCAATAGGACAAGGCGTAATGTTTTTAAACCAAAAGAANGGAAGAATTTTTTGAGAGGTTGAAGAAGACTGATTCATGGATTCTGTTGGAGCAGTCTAAAGGAGGACCACAAAAATGATCAGAGTCTTGAAACACCTCCTGTACAAAGAGAGGCTGGGAGAGTTGCAGTCACTCAGCTTGGAGAAGAGAATTCTCCAAGGAGACCTCATTGCAGTTTTCAATATTGTTGCCTGTAGCAATAGGACAAGGCGTAATGTTTTTAAACCAAAAGAAGAGAAGTTTAGACAAGATATTAGGAATACATTTTTTACACTGGAACAGGCTGCTCAGAGAGGTGCCTCATCCTTGAAACATTTAAGGTCATGTTGGATGGGGCTCTGAACAATCTGATCGAGTTGAAGAACCCAGCTCCTGGCAGGGGTGGGTTTGACTGGATGATCTTCAACATCCCTTCCAACACAAACCATTCTTTGAAACTATGAATATCGTAAACAATGGAAAGAGGAACTAGCCAGTCTTAGCTTTGATAAAGTCAGAAGGGAAGAGATAGAGGTACTTAACAGAGAATTCAAGATCCTTGAGGACAAAGTTAATAAAATGTTTGATAACACATTAAGTCTGTCACCTGTGGCTAGTTGACTCCACATGACAAAGCCTGGAGGGTGTGCATCTGAGATACTTCTCTGCAACTACAATAGCTAAATAGACAACTAGTAAATTGGAATATGCCATCTCTATTCAGTACTGATTTCTCAGTTATAAAAGTCAAAGAATGTCTGCAAACATTATGACAAACAGTTTCATTGAGACTCAGGATCTGAAGTTGAATTCAAGGGAAGTAGAAATCAGGTAAATAAAATGAACCGTATCCACAAAGGACTTTGCAGGTTAAAAGCAAAATTTTTAACATAATTTATGACTTTATGAGAAACTAGTTTAATGATTCAGAAGAAATACATGAAATAAGGTAATATTTTGTATTGGTTAATAACCTTGTCTCTGTGTTCTGAACCAGTTCTTCCCCTTTGATCCAGGAGAGCTTCAGGAATGTCATATTGTGTACTTAATAATCAGTGAATGGGGACATGAATGCATGAACAAGCAATGTCAGGAGGAGAAAGTAAGGGTAATGGTCAGGTAATAATTCTAAAGTGACAAAATACAGCTTATCTTCCATCTTCTAATACATTTTAAACATTTCAGATCTCATCATACCTGTTTCTAGCTTTGCCACTAAATGCTGAGGCTGTTACTAGAAATAAAACTCAGAGAGATCATTGTTTCAGGATACTGGCATATACTACCTTAAGCCAACTTAAATTTATGCATTGTATTTCTAGAAATCCTTTCAATTTTGAGCAGAAGATTTTATGATAGTATTTTCAAAGTCTGGGAGATAATTTCAGATTAGCATTTCATCAGTTTTTCAGATGAGTTGCTGCTTTCTCAATTTATTCTATTTTTTGACTCCAGCACATTTTAGTCCAAATGCGTATCTAGTCTCTTACATTTCAGAAAGAAAAAGAGGGGGAAAGTTTTTGACATTACACATGATTTCAGGAGAAGTTGTGGTGAAGGGCATCTGATAAACTCTGAGTTTGCTGCTGGTCATAAATGTTCCTATTTACAGATTGTTTCAAAACCAAACCACATCAGACATCAGAAACACTAATGAAGGCATCAAGGTAATTTTACTAATTTTTAAACAAATATTTCTTGGTAGATCAAATTTTCCTCAGGTCACTGAGGAAAAATCAGTAGGAAATTCTCTTTGGTGGTCTACCGCTCAGTAACTCAATGGGAAGAGCAAGTTTTCAATAACTCTCTGTTCTGGATTTTACTCATTTGCCTCATCTGCAAATAACTTAGGCAAATTGATACAGGTCCCTTTTCCTTTCCTTGGATGGCCTGAATTGTATTAAAATCTCATTACAAATGGGATCATCACTGTCTCTTTCTAATTCTCTCCAGATTTTCAGAAGTCATTTCAATGAGCTAGAGTTTTGCATTAATTTGTGTTACAGGGTGGGCTGAAACAAAATGAGAGGATCCTGTTCTGAAAGGCAGCTCTGTTAAAATTAGCATAGTGTGAGTTCTGTGCTTTGTTTCATGGAATTTCCATGCTAACGTCCTCAATTTACAGCTGAAAGTATGCAACTTCTTTCTGCCTGTTCTCTAATGGGAAGCTCAGTGTTGGACTGGAGCTGGTAAAACAGTTTCAATGCAAAAAATCAAGGACAAATCTTTTTTCTCATGGTACAGTTGGATTAGTTAGGCTAGCTAGAATGAAAAGCAAAGTGAATTAATTCTTGTCAGCACAAAAATGTGTATATATTTAAGTAATGGCAGACATAAGATACTTTTTCTGAAGACACAGAAGGTGTGTTTTTGCTTAAGATTTTTATGATAGTTAGGCCCATCCTTTGCATTACATGTCACATTGTATTGTCTTGCAAGTTGTCTTCATTCTATTTCCATGAGAGAATAAACTCAGATAAATTATCCATTTATTTTTCATTTTTTTTTTCAAAATAGTCACAATTAGGCAATCAAATCACAGAAGAAATAAAATGCTGCCTATGTCAGGCTATTTAATTGACTAATGAAGGACAAAATGTAAAGAATGAATAGCAAGCATTCAAGTGTACAGTAGAGAGGCTAGTTTAAAAGACATGTTTATATTAGTCTTTTTTCTTATAACAAATCTTCTCTTACCAATTTTAAAGTTTTGACATAATAACAATCTGATCTGTTCCAACGACAAATCCTTAGGTTTACATATATGGATAACTAGCCTGGGCTTAATATGATGATCAGCTCTGATTTTAGCATTGATTTGAAAGACATTTGGCAGACAAGCTCACCGCACTCTCTAAACTTGCACTCTCTGCTGTACAAAACATTTTATTTTCACATAGTGAATAAATGCTACAGCTAATCATCTTTCACAAAAGGCTTTCAGGGTAAAACAAATCATGCCATGTTTTCATATGTTTTGTAAATTGGCATTGTTCAAGGAAAGGACACCAATATCTTTAGTAGTTTTATAAAATTAAGTAAATGAATTTCTTCAAGATGTAGGACTGTTTTGAGAAGTCTGTCTTTTGAGTGGCTTCTGTTGAATCACCTTGTTGAAGCATTTACCTTTTTCACACCAGATACTAGAACTGAACATGAATTTTCTGGAATGAAAGGAGACATTTGAGATCCAAAGTCAAGTGTTACTATTCTGTGTCTTTTCTTGTGTATGCTTTTGAAAAATGTGTATGTTAAAAATGCTACATTAGTGGGGAAATGTCTATGACTTCTGTGATTACAAAGTCTGGGCTAAATTTTAAACTGGAAAGTGATGCTTACACCACTTACATTTAAGCATACTGATTTTTTAATTCTTATCATTCAATGATAAATCTGGAGATTGAAGGATGTAATTATGATGTAATTACATAGTACTATGATATAGGTCCACACCACATTTCAGTATAGGCTTCCTGACCTTTTCCAAAGTTTGCTCAGGATAATTGATTCTCTCCACTGAAATTTAGGAAAGACAGGGCAGACCGAAGACCCTTCTCAATAACGTACTTTCAGAAACTGAAAAGGGAGTGTTAGCTGAAGGTCTTACAGAAATCCTTGTGAAATCTTTCCATTAATTTCAGATCAGAGTCATAGAAACATAGAATCACAGATTCTTACGATTTTTAAAGCTGTTTAAGAACATTGAGTCCAACTGTAAATCTAACACTGCCAAGTCCACTACTAAATCATGACCCTCTGCATCACATCTGAGTGCATTTTAAAGACCTCCAAGGGTGGCAAATCAGCCACATCCCAGAGCAACCAGTTCAAATGCTTGGCAACCGTTTGGTGAAGAAATCTCTCCTAACATTCCATCTAAATGTCCCCTGGCACAACTTGAGGCCATTTCTCCCTGTTTTATTATTTGTTGTGTAGGAAATGAGACTGACATCTGCCTTGCTATAACCTCCTTTCAGGTAGTTGTAGACAGAAGTAAGGTCTTCCCTGAGCCTTGTTTTCCCAAACCTGAAAAAGCCCAGTTACCTTGGTCACCCCTCAAAAGACTTGTGCCTCAGGCCACCTTTATTTTACTTCCTTGGATTCTCTGCAGTATTTCAATGTCTTTCTTGTAGTGAGGGGCCCAGAACTGAACACAGGATTCAAGGTGTGACCTCGCTACTGGTGAGTACAGGGGGACGATTCCTTCACTAGTCCTTCTGACCATGCTACTTCTGATACAAACCACGATGTTATCCTATGATTTACTGCCAAGTAAAAACTCTCTTGAGAAAAAAAAATCATATCTCTTTTTAACCCACGTATCTAAACATTTTCAGGTAAATTTTGGCCATAGAAATGAGTTGATACTCACTATGCTCTCCTGATTCCTTCAAATCTGTGTAGGCCTTATGAGGAGCGGCTGAGAGAGCTGGGGCTGTTTAGCCTGGAGAAGAGGAGGCTGAGGGGAGACCTCATTACTCTCTACAA
This sequence comes from Piaya cayana, assembly GCA_013389865.1. Classification (NCBI taxonomy): domain Eukaryota; kingdom Metazoa; phylum Chordata; class Aves; order Cuculiformes; family Coccyzidae; genus Piaya; species Piaya cayana. The sequence goes on along the minus strand of WAAB01018434.1, from coordinate 7,862 downwards.
ATACCTGAAGGGAGGTTGTAGAGAGGAGGGAGCTGGCCTCTTCTCCCAGGTGTCAGGGGACAGGACAAGGGGGAATGGCCTCAAGCTCCGCCAGGGGAGGTTTAGGTTGGATATTAGGAAGAAGTTTTTTACGGAAAGGGTCATTAGGCACTGGAATATGCTGCCCAGGGAGGTGGTTGATTCGCCTTCCCTGGAGGTGTTTAAGTTACGGGTGGACGGGGTCCTGAGGGACATGGTTTAGTGTTTGATAGGAATGGTTGGACTCGATGATCCAGTGGGTCTCTTCCAACCCGGTCATTCTGTGATTCTGTGATTCTGTGACTGATATTTACTGTAATGGTTTTATCTACATACTTCTCAATGAATCCTTCTGAGTTGGTGTAAAGTTAAAACAAGCAAACAAATAAGAAAACAAGCAAACAGACAGTCAAAATGCAAATCTCAGGACTCAAATTCTACTAGTTTGAGATGGTACCTACCAGAGATGACTGAGAAGACTAAAAAAGCAAATGGACCTAAAATCTTGTAGCTTACATAATGCAAGGAAGAGTTTAAAGGTTTTTGGTTTTTGAATGCAGGAAACAACTGTAGAGTCTGTCTGCTGCTGTGGTTTGAACTTGCACTTGTCTTGATGAGAAGATTTTAGTTTCCAAGTTTATTCAACATATAACGTTGGTTTTGCTGTAGAGAAGGCTACTACATAAACGTGTTGTTGAATGATGCTTGGCTATCACACAGAGCACAATATTGTGGAGAGTATATAATTACAGTAATGACGGTACTTAACAACTTGCACAACATTAAATAAATACCCGTACTTTTACACTTCCTTTTCCTTCTAGCTATGTTATCGCTCATACTGTTCTGCAGTACTTATTTTTAGGTCTTATGAGTTTATGATAAGACTTTATTTGTGTCCTACTCAGAAAGAATTCAATACTCAAGGCCTGCTGGCAGAAATTCCTGTATCAGCATTAGCTTCTCTAGAGCTACACACATTTTCAACAGCTGTGGACCTTGCTTTCCCTATAAGTTATTATCAGGCTAATGTAGACAAGGTTGTTGCTAAATTTTGCAGATGTGGCCTTCAAGAATCTGCTGCACATTGTGTAGACTGTGAAGTACTTACATGGCAGAGCAGAAAGTCCAGGGCTTTCCTCCCTGTTGAAGGAAAAACAAGACATAACTCTATTGTCCTGAAAGTACATACTGCCTTTCTATAGCCTAAGCATCTTGTTCAGTGCATTTAATAAAATTAGACTGAATATTCTAATTTAGAAGAAATGTTACGAGTAACCCGCAGTCAAATCCAGGATCCACGATATGAGCACCTTTGGTGATACTTCAGGCAGCAGTATTGTGGATTTGTTAGTCCATCCGCTGTTATGGATGTCTGATTCTTTGTGAAATATCAAACCACATCCCTGGGCAGCCTGTTCCAGTGTCCAATGACCCTTTCTGTGAACATTTTTTTCCTGATGTCCAACCTGAACCTCCCCTGGTGGACCTTGAGGCCATTCCCTCTCGTCCTGTCCCCTGTCACATGGGAGAAGAGGCCATCACCCTCCTCTCCACAACCTCCCCTCAGGTAGTTGTAGAGAGCAATGAGGTCTCCCCTCAGCCTTCTCTTCTCCAGGATAAACACCCCCACATCTCTCAGCCACTCCTCATAAGGCCTGTTCTCCAGACCCTTCACCACCTTCGTTGCTCTTCTCNGGCAGTTTCCAGCCAGACTTCTCCTGGTCTGTTGCTGCTCAGGGTTGCTGTGCCCCAAGTGCAGGACCCGGCTCTTGGCCTTGTTAAACGTCCACCCATTGGTCTCAGCCCAGCGGTCCAACCTGTTCAGATCCCTTTGGAGCCTCCCTACCATCCAGCAGATCGACACTTAAACCCAGCTTAGTGTCATCTGCAAACTTGCTAAGGGTGAACCCGATGCCTTCATGCAGGTCATTGACAAAGACATTGAATAGGGCTGAACCCAGCAAGTTAGTTTCAGAATTAAAAAAAAGAATTCCTAGGAAAGGTGAAATGCAATTCAGATCCAACCATAATTCAGAATTGATGGAAAATAGACATGTTTGAGCATCAAAACCTCACAAAATGAAACTGGTCTTATAATGAGAAGGTAAAAAACAGCAAGTATCTATGGTGTTTTCTGCTTGCAACAAAAATAGTGGTTCAGTTTAGGAACATTCACTGGCCCCTTTATAATTAGTATAAAACTCATTGCACATACCCAGATGGTAAACAAGTGTATTGTATATATATTGTCTTCCAAATATTTTGCTCCTATATACCAGCTGCCAGGGAATGCTGGTTGTAGCATAAATATGTCATTGATAATTTGTCAGTTTGCCCTACTAATGACAGAAAGTGTGACTATCAAAAATAATTTAAAAAGATTTCTTAAAGAGTATCTGTCTCAGAAGTTCATTGAGGAGTCTTATTTAATAAACAACAAATACAACACTGCTTGCAGATAAACTGTGTAACCTGATATTGGGAAGACTGATGTGCTTGGACGTCAGTAAATATAGTGCAGACAAATTAAATATACAGCATAGAAATTCACTTTTGTTGAGCTTATTCCCCACCCCCGTTAGCCCTTTTAATATCAGAATGAAACTCAGGCTTTGAAAGAGATGTGAGACATCATTGTTTTCTGGTGTGGGAAAACCATCAGGCACTCTAATATTTTCATTAGATTAATGATGCTTTGTGATAATTAAAAATATTCTAAGTTTTTGAAGTTTGTTTTCAGATAATAGAAGAAAGTTCAAAGAATGTGGAAAGTTCAAGACACATATGAACCACAGCCAACCTTGCTGTGGCTTGATTGGTCTCAATGTCTCAGTTTAATGTGCACTCCGTGTATTTTCACTTATGTCTGATGCTATAGGTTAAATATAACAATTACAATAACTTGAGGAATAAAGAGAAGCAATCAATTTTCACTACATGAAAGGAACTGAAGTCCTCAAAATGACCTAGCTATAATGATGAACTTGAATGCATTTTAGATTTTAGGAAAGTATCAGTTTGGGTCAAATTAATCTTCTGTAAGTAGTATTTAATTGGGCTGAGGGGGGTCATTTTTTTCATCAAAAATGCAATATTTTCTTTCTCTTCAAAACATAGAAATATATTGAACAAACTCTTCAGCATAAAGGTTTTCTGGCTACACAAAATAGGTATCAGATTCTCTCATTAATACAACTTTGAAATTACTGTTTGGTTAATCTGTTAATCCACAGATTCTTTAAGAATTAAGAAGGAAAAATTTCTGAAGAAATAGCTGTATACTGGAAACTGTAGTGTAGTGCATCACCATAGTGCTTTTGTGTCATTAAAAGGTACCTGAGCCCTGTAACAAATATTGCTTAGTGTACTCTAAAGATGAGTGATGCTCATACAGAGAAGTGTAAATGACCACAAAATCCAGAAGTATATCATTGCAGGACTGGATTGTAAAGATGTGAGAGCCACAGGAGTGGTGAGACACAAAATAAAATTCTGAACAGTAGATTGTGATTGGTACCAGTCTCATTTTTATAAAATAGTGCAAGGCGGGAAATTAGCCACAGGAACATGAGACTTTTTTTTTTTTTTTTCTATTTCTGGATTCATTAACAGAGTTAAAAATTAAGTTAATGTTAGACAAAATAGTATAAAATAATGACGAGAAATAATGGAAATATGAAGAATTTATGTATGTGTCACTGGTTTGGGAATATAAGCTCTTAAACCTTTTCTAAAATATTGAACATTTATTATTTTATCCTGCAAAGACTAGCAGTAACTCCTTTCAATTTTATACCAAGCATCTCCTGAAACTTAGGGTGAAGGACTTATCCCCTAACTTATCTTACCTACAGTTAGATACTTTGTCTGTGCTAACTAGACTCACTCTGCACTCAATGAATAGAGGTCATTACTTGTGGAAAATTGGTTAGTCTATCTTTTTCTGCCATTTACCTCAAGATGAGTGCAATCACCTTCTAGAAATGCATTAAGTAGAGAGGGAGATTAGATGAATAACTTAAAGTAGACAGCTGGTTTTCAAAGACTAACTGGATTGACTCATATCTTAACTGCAGCTCTTGGCTTGGATTTTAAGGTAAATAAGTTGGATTTTCTTTATATATTGATTTATAGCATGCTGAGAATAAGAAAATGTAGTTAAAGGTTTCTGCAAGAGGCTGGTCTCATCAATACACATTAATCAGGCAGAAATTAATCACTCCTCTTGACAAAAAAAAAAGCAGAATGGAGATGTTGACAGATTAGAAGCACAATGAGCTGCATCTTCTTAGGGCTGGCAATAAGAGTTTGTTATAGAATGTCTCTCAATAAGGAATATCATGAAATATTTTGTTTTATGAACTGATCATATATTAAATTTAGAAATAGGCTGAGATCAAGAAATCACAAGGGGAAAAAATAGTAACTTGCAACTATCTCTTTTGAAATTACTAAACAAGTGGCAAACAGGTTACTGATTTCTAAGGACTGCAAATCTTCCTCTTCATTTTCTAAATAATGTAAAAATAATTTTCTAATTAAAGGATGAATGCTGGAGATGGAATTAATTTTTTATAATGAAAACAAACCTCCAGTGTTAATAGTACTTTTGGACTGCAATATCCTGGAAAGATCTTGTTCAGCTCTTTGAAGCTGAAAATTTACAGAGTTCCCATCCTTCACTTTTTGTCACTCAGGCATCATGTATGTAGAGCAGCAGCAGTGTAGAATGAGCATTCAGGAGAATATCTTGATTATTAAACTTAGCAACACAATTAAGTAAAAAAATGACTTATAAATGGCAAAGGCTTAATGAAAGGGTAATTACACGTATTTCCTGAGTCACTTTGAACTGTAATTTGTCAGACAAAACACAAATTGAGATTTTCTGCAAAACTGATAAGAAAAAATATATCCACATGATGCTCTCTGCTGTGTGTTTGTTTTGTTTTTCTCTTGAAATAAATGCCAATTCATTACATCCTGCTGATCCTGACAAAAAGGGAAAAAAAAATAAAACCACAGGAAAAAGGCTGAAATAAGAAATACAGCTTGTTATAAATTTTATGGATGATCATTTCAGGGCAATAAGGTCATTCCATTTCCAGAAATTAATTACATGGAATGATAAATTTACTTTGGAGGTATTTTGTGAAAGAGGGGTAATGCCTTCTTACCTAATGCTGGTAAATACCAAGACCACAGTAAGACAGGCTGACAAGCAAAAGCAAAACCCCAATGGTGTACAATAATTAAAGACTGCTGTGACTAATGATCATAATATTTTCTAGGAAAAATTAGAATAGTTTGACTACTACAGTACTATTGGACACTGAGAGTGAAGAATTTGCTGGTATTTTTCTGTGTTTTGTTTTGTTTGTTTGCTTTGTTTGAGAAGGACAGCTAGAGATGGGGAGGTTGGAGTTTTCCATAAAAATTCACTAGCTGTTTCCTTTTGTAAAATTTAACCTCTCATTTTCCTAGTCATTTATCTTTAGCTGTCAATATTTCTTAACCATCTCCATTTAGCTCTGTAAAATAGCTTAAAAATCTGAGTTTGAAATTTCTTATGAACTCTAATCATAATGATACATACAAGATAAGAATTGCTTTACATAATAAAAATATTTTACAGCAGTTGGGTTTCTTTTGAGGAATACATTCATAGAGAACATAAATTTACTGTTCTTTAGGTTTGGTTGTGTTTTTTTTTATTCCTAGTTATGTAATCAGGTATATGAGGTCCAACACAAATACCCCAAGACTAATCCTTTAGCTTGAGAATGAAGAGTGGGAGAGGAGAGACAAAAAGCAAGCTGTAGAACGTGTTCTAACCAGTCACAGTGAGATGAGTCTTGACTGGATTGCTTCACTCAGTATGAATGGACGTGTGTTCAGGTATGGATGTTTTCTCACCCTTGCTCAGAAAATGCTGGTGTTCCAGAGAGAACAGAAAGTTAAAATAAAATTTCTTGTGAAAATGGAGAAATTCAAAACAGAAACTTTTCAATTGTTTCCAGAAGCTCATGGTGAAGCTTCTGGCTGGTGCTCAAAGGAACTAGTTTTTTGTCAGAAGTAAAAGCAAGAAAAATGGGCGTCCTCAACAGCCTTTCAGAAAATGATCTGTGGGATTGCTTTGAACGCTGACAACGTTGCATGCAGCTGTGTGTACGCACAGAAGGAAAATATTTTGAAGATGATCATAGTTGATTTTCTTAATTTAATAAATAAAAACAACTACAGGGGAAATCTCATGTTTTTGCATTAGACTTGGTATATATAAAATCATCTGTATAGAACCACTTTAGTTGTCTGGATGACCTTTTTCACCATTAAGCATTACGGAAAGGAAAAAAAAGCAACACCTAGTTACTTGCATACAAATAAATAAAAAATAAAATTTTAGGTAGATATATCAATCTTCAAACATTCATAACTGTCAGTTTAACTCTGAGGTTGTCTTTGAACATTTGAGAATAGACTAAGACTTAAATCCATTAAATTCTTTCATAGCTATGCAGTTACAGGCCTCTCTGAAAATCTCAGTAGAAAGTCTTGTAACTTACTTCAGCCCTGTGTTTGCTCATTATTTCATGGTAATTCTGGAGTTATCCCTTAGGCAGCACTATTGCTGACCAAAGTAAAATTTGAAATAAATGAAAGGAAATGAAACTTTTTTACATAAAGCTTCAGAATCACGTGCAGATCTCAGAATCACTGCGGGGAAATTCCCAGGAGGGAAATGTTTTCCCAGTTCATGAAAATAGTTTTAACTACTGAAAGATGAAGGTAAAAAGGTTTGCAAAGCAAAAAATCACAATGTTAAGTAAATAACTCAAGAAATGTACATGGTATCCCATATACAAATTACAAATATGTTAACGCAGAAAGAGGTATTTTACTGTAACATTAGAACCAGTAGAGAACTTCTCTAAAGTTCTTCTAGAATAGTCTTTTACATTATTGATATTTTAATGCATTAAAATGTCAAAGATATTTATGGTTGTTGGATTCCCTCAGCAAAAGTCTCTGGAGAATGGAGGGATATTCTGAAGTACAGTAAGAGCAGGCTTTCTGCTTAAAAATCAATGGCAAGTTAGGCTTAATTACTTCAATAAAAATGAGAGAAAATGTTCTTTGCTCTTCTGCAGGTAGAAGAGAAGCATTTTTGCTTCCAAAACTATAACTTCTTTGCTTTTTCCCTTTACCCCAGAAATCAATAAAATCCTTCTTATTCCCAGCCTGTACCATCTAAAAAAATCCATCACCATCTCGCACTGATGTGCTGCTGATCCACCTATTCATGTGCCTTTTCAAGATTTCTGTGGGGCTGCTCAGATGTATTCTAATGTCACATTTTTCTGACTAGTAGTGGTTATCACCTGCAGCATGCAGAAAATAGGACTCTGGAATGTGGCCAGAGGGGCAGCAGGTATTGCTAATATATCTACCAGGCTGGGGATATCTATTATGCCTGGTCCTTTAGACTATTTTTCCTGACATCTGTAGGCCATTAGTGGATTTGTAGTGTTAGAGAGAAGCATACAAAGAAGAACTGCATGTTTTTTCTTTTCCATTTTCTGTGTACAGAGGTGGACGTAAGATATATCTTCCTTACAGTCTTAGTATTGTCCTGAGATTTCCATGTTTTCCCAAAGATGCCAAGAAATAGTGGTCTCTGGAAAGCTTTTAATGGGACTACCAAGAGTCTTCTCTCAGCTTTCCACACACTCCACCTCTTGGACCATTTGATATTTTTCTGTTAAAACAGCCTAAACCTTCAGCTGTATCTATAGAAGTAGATTTTATAGCATGCTCCTTTAAAAATACAGGGATTTATA
>WAAB01018433.1:0-100708 GCA_013389865.1 Piaya cayana | reverse complement strand
GTTTTGGGGGGTGGGTGTTGGGCTCTTCTCCCAAGTGACAGGCGGTAGGACAAGAGGAAACAGCCTCAAATTGCACCAGGACAGGGTCAGGCTGGACAGCTGGAGAAATTTCTCCACCAAGAGGGTTCTCAGCCCTGGCAGAGGCTGCCCAGGGAGGTGGTGGAGTTCCCATCCCTAGAGGGGTTTAAAAGAGGGGCAGACGAGGTGCTCAGGGATGATTCAGAGGTGGACAGGGACAGTTGGACTCGATGATCTCAAAAGTCTTTTCCAACCAGGTGACTCTATGATTCTATGACTTCAGCTGCTCCTCACACGCTTCCCCTCCAAACCCTTCACTCGGTGCCCTCCTCTAGATGTTCTCCAGCAGCTTTAGATCCTTTTTATCCTGTGGTGCCCCAGCTGCACCCAGTGCTCCAGGTGGGGCCACCCTCCCTTGATCAGCTGACCATGTCACTTGGTTTCTGCAGGCTGGAAGGGCTTTTTTAGCTGGTTTTTTTCAAGTGTGACTTTGGAGGAGGCAGTGATGAGCTCTTCCAGCAGGGTGAAATCCTCAGAAGTAGTTTGAAATACATTTGGAACTGCACCTTCAACCTGAGAGTCTTCACAGTGTTTGGGGAATACCAGGACCATTTTTTTGCTCCCTGTCTTCTCCCACACTCTGTCCCTTGTAACCTCCAGCTTGGTCCCTTCCTGCCTCTTCCCATGCCCATCACCCTTACCCAGGTAGAGCCTGTGGTGGGTTCCTCTCCTCATCCCTCCTTTTGGGATGGAGATTTGCTGATCCTCTTCTTAGGAATGTGAATTCCTTGCAGCTCCCTTGGTCTCTCCACGACCAAATTCAGCAGGGAGACCTGACATGGTGCTTCCCCTTGTTTCTCTGCAGGCAGCCGGTGACCGAGGGCTTTTTCTCCTGGCTGCCCATCGCTGCCTACTCCCGCCTCGCGATGGCAACTCCGGACGTCAGCGTTCACATGGAGGAGGTGGTGGTAGTGACAACGCCTGATGGTGCGGTGGATGGAGGCAGCATGGAGGAGGTGAAGACGGTGCTGGTCACCACCAACCTGTCCCAGCATGGGTAAGAGACCAGAGAAGGGAGCTGGAAACCTCCCAGCTGTGGTCATAGTTGGGTTGTATTTAATCACCCCCTTCTTGTCTCTACCACTTCTCTTAGTGAGGAGCTCAGTGATGTCTGGACCATCTCCAGTTCCCCGTTAGGTCCTCACTGATGCCCCGTGGGCTGTGGGCTCTGCAGCTCCGAGCTTACACAGCACGTTGTACTCTATCTGTTAAACCTGTGTCACCTGGAATATAAAGCAACAGTTTGGTTTAGATAAATCAAGAAAGGGCAAAAAGGGCCCCTCACTGCAAGAAGGATGTTGAGGCTCTGGAGCGAGTCCAGAGAAAAGCAACAAAGCTGGTGAAGGGGCTGGAGAACAGGCCTGGTGAGGAACGGCTGAGAGAGCTGGGGATGTTNACAGGGGACAGGATGAGAGGGAATGGCCTCAAGCTCCAGCAGGGGAGGTTCAGGCTGGACATTAGGAAAAACTTTTTCCTGGAAAGGGTGATTGGGCACTGGCAGAGGCTGCCCAGGGAGGTGGTTGATTCACCTTCCCTGGAGGTGTTTAAGGGACGGGTGGACGAGGTGCTGAGGGACATGGTTTAGTGTTTGATAGGAATAGTTGGACTTGATGATCCAGTGGGTCTTTTCTAGCCTGGTGGTTCTATGATTCTATGGAAAAGCCCCAGACTGACCCAAAATGTCTTTTCTGAATGCATGGAGGTGATGGATGGGCACAAATTCGGTTAGAACAGAACACCAGTAGCTAAATCTGTGTTCTCCTGCTGTTTGTTTCACTAAGCTGAGTCCTTCCAGGATTGGTCTCTGTGGGCAGCTCGCGCTGCAGCCAGGCTCTTCTTCCCAAGGCGGGAGCTCTGCAGGATCCTCTGCTGCTGGTGACAGGAGAGAGGGTGGTGGCACTGGGCTCCAAACCCAGAGTGAATAGGTCTGATCTTTAAAGGAGTGCTACTGCTTTGCCCAATTTCTACCTTTCCTGTTGGCGTTTGTGACCCAGGGCTGCTGCCCGTTTGGGTCTGGGCTGTTCAGCTACAGGCTGGTCCTGTCGTCGCTTCCACAGCCAAAGTGCTTGGCTAGTACCTTCAAGCCCATTTCTGTGGCTGCATCTGGGGAAATGCAAGAACCAAGCAGGAAACTGGTGTAGAAAATCCAGTTTAAGATTCCTCCCTTTTTCTCGTGTCACAGTCACTTGTGTAATTCCGTTTGCTCCACATTTACTTTTTTGAGTCCTTTTGTGTTAGCCATCCCCTTCCCTTCAGGGGTCTGGGTCGTTGGTCGCTGTGAGCTGCAGAGGCAGTGTGCCATCCCACCAGGCCTTTCTTCCACAGCTCTTACCCCTCCAAAGCAGCATCTCCCCAGTTACTGGGTGAGGCTGAGCTGCTGCCGACTCTGGTTCCTTTATCTCGGGGCTGCTTCCGATCTGATCTGTACCTGCCCTGCAGCTGGCACGGGCAGAGATGCTTTGAAGCTGCAGTTTCAACCCGGAGCTGTGTGTTAGGGGGCCAGAATGGAAAAACCGGTTGGTCTTGAATTTACTTGTCCCTGTGGTACCACAGAAATGTGGTTGCCAGCAAGTCACTGGGGCCGTTCTTCTAATCCATCCATGGTACCAAACCAGAACAGGTTTCAGATTTATTTTCTTCTTACGGTCTCCCTTAGAAAGTATCTGGAAAGTTAACCATTGTTTTCTTGCTCCTGCAGGACCCTGAAGAGGTCCAGTAAGCTTGGATAGTAAATGAGACATAGAATCACAGAATCATAGAGTAGTTTGGGTTGGAAGGGACCTCAAAGACCATCCAGTCCCACCTCCCACTGGATCAGGGGCTCCAAGCCCCATCCAACCTGGCCTTGAACACCTCCAGGGATGGGGCAGCCACCACTGCTCTGGGCAACCTGGGCCAGGGCCTCCCTGCCCTCACAGCAAGACATTTCTTCCCAAGATCTCATCTCAATCTCCCCAGCTTCAGTAACAAAACCAAGCACACATCATTCCATGAGGAATGGCCCAAGCTGAGAGCTGGCTGCTATGTAGAAGGTCCATAAGGCTACTAGTGCAGGCTCCGTCCCTCCCCCAGGACCCACCCAGCCTGTGTCCTGGCTCCCAGCCCTTGATGCCTTTCCCGTCTGAGCACGTCCTGAAGCTCATTAGTGGGACTTGGGGCTTTGTATGCCGCAGCGAGAGCTGGAACAGGCAGACGGGGAGGGTGTGGGTGCTGTGCAGGGCCAGCTGTGTGTCTCCATCAGGAAAGCACCCAGGGAAGCCGGAGATGTCCAGGGTAGGGAGGATAAAAGCAGTCTGGTAGCCAGCTGTTAGTTAGTGTGATGGGTATATTGAGTTGTCAGAGGCTCGGAGATCGGATCATGAGGGTCTGTAGCTCATGTTATGTTGTCTCTGCTCATGGATCTGCTCTTAGTGTTTGTCAAACTCCTTTAAGAGCATGTGTCCACTGCTAGAGGTCCTGCAGCTGGCAGTATCCCCAGCATCTCCATCACCCAGACAGCAGCAGCATGTTTCACACATGTTTTTCCTGGGGAATTTTTCTTGGGCAAAGCTGCCAGAGGCTGGCAGTGACTTCTGAGGGGCTGTGCTGACAGCATCCCTCCCCGCCAGCTTCCCAGTACGGGCTGTGCTGGAGGCAGCTTCACGGAGCTGGGATTCAAAGGGAGGCGAGGCAGGGCCAGCCAGGCTGCTGGCAGTGATGCTGCCCGCCTGCTGTGGGGCTTTTCATCTCCATACGGAAAACCAGAGCTGACTTTTAGCTCTTGTGGGAAGGCGTAGTCTCAGTGATTTTTGAAGCAGTGTCTCCGTGGGGCATCGAGTGTGGGGGTGGCACATCCGTGTGGCTTAACTCCGCCTCTCCATTTCTTTTACCAGTGGGGACATAAACGAAGACACGCTGGAGACCGAAAATGCAGCTGCTGCGGCTGCTGCCGCCTTTACAGCCTCCACGCATCTGAAGGAAGCGGTTCTAGGTAGGTTCAGCCCGTGCTGTAGCCCCCGGTTGTGCCGTGCTGGCTCCATCACCCCAGTGTGGCACAACTCGGTGCTGGTGCCAGCTGAGTGAGTCCAGCAGAGCCACCAGCTGCTGCTGGGGATGCTGTCCCTGGCATCCAGGGGTGTTCTCCTAGGGGATCCCAGGAATGCTCTCTGCAGCAACCATGGATGATGCCCTGGGAGACCCCAGAGGTGCCTTCCCCAGGATTTGGGGATCTTTTCCTGGGATGTTCTCCCAGTGAACCCCCAGACATGCTCCTTCCAGAATCCATGGATACTCTCCCCGGGATCCCTGGCAGCTGCAGGGGCTCGGTGGCTGCTGGCTGGGCTGGTGCTGCCCTCTCCTGGTGCAGGATGAGTCCCTGTGTCTGGCTCCTGCCCTTCCACCTGGTGACAGGGTTAGTTCTGCAGTGAACTTGCAGGCTTTGATCATCAGTAAAAGTGAATTCAGTGAGGGAAGACTGGGACCAGCGAGGCTGGAGTTGCCTTGAGAACAGTTTTACCCTAAAACTGCAGCTCAATGTATAATTGCCCAAACGTCATCATTCCTTTTATCAATAGTTGAATTTTTTCAGCCCTGTTCACTGATCTCATGCAATCAGCTGCAGCTCAATTGGTATAAACCTGCCTGTGCTGTTTTGCCTGTAAAATTTTTGTGGATGGATGCTTTAGTAGCCAAGTGCAAGTAAATGGTGGCCACAAGCCCCACCACAAATCATCGAACATTTGTTTTAATCTGGAGCTTGAAAACTGCTTTATCCCTGTGTATGTCCGTGTGGTGAGTGGGGGCTGCGACTCAACGTTTCTGTTTGGTCTGTGCTTTCCTCTGTTCCCTGTGAGAAGTGAAGATGGCTGAAGACGAGGACAGTTTGGAGGCAGAGATTGTCTACCCCATCACCTGTGGAGACAGCAAAGCCAACCTCATCTGGAGAAAGTTTGTGTGCCCCGGGATCAACGTGAAGTGTGTGCAGGTGAGAGCCAAGGTCCCTGAGGTGGGGCTTGTGCCTTCCTTTGCCCGTGTTGCAGCTCCCCTGGCTTGCCCTGGTTTTGATGTTTTGATTACCTTTGATACACTGCTTTGCATCAGAACCACACTGTGGTGGGAGAGGAGGAAGCTTCTTGGTGCTGTGGTACCTGATATTTGTCTTCTGGGTCGAGTTGAGCCATTCTGGCTGGAGAGACGCTGCCTCAATTTAACTGCATTATTGAGGAGTCTGAGATATTTGGGCACTTCCAGTGTCTGCTCAGTTTGAAACAGGAGTTGTTGAAGCTTATTGGTTTGGGACCTGCTGAAGAGCTTCCACTGTGTCCTGTATAACTTGTGGTTAACATTTGCATGAGTTTGGGAACGCAGACTAACTCAGTGAGGCTGTTGTAAGACATCATGGACATTTGCATGCGGGCTAAACCATACCCTGCTGGGGGAATGTCTCTTCTGGGCTCTGTGGCAAGAGGGCTTCCCAACCTGGCCTTGAACACCTCCAGGGATGGGGCAGCCACCACTGCTCTAGGCAACCTGGGCCAGGGCCTCCCTGCCCTCACAGGGAAACATTTCTTCCCAAGATCCCATCTGAATCTCCCCACTTTTAGCTGTAAACTGTTCTTCCTCGTCCTGTTCCAGCACTCCCTGATCCAGAGCCCCTCCCCAGCTTTCCTGGAGCCCTTTTCCATCCTGGATCCGGCTGTCCTGCCTGAGCTGAGCGTTTGGCAAACTCCTCTGTGCTGACGCACCTCCAGACCCTTGGCTTTGGGCAGCTCTTAACAAACCATCCACAAATCAATATTCAGCTTTAATTTTAACTCGGTCAATGTTCTCTAAGGTGGGGAAGGGCACGTTGGCCATCTGTGGTGGTGCTGTGATTTACAAGCACGTTTTGGCTGGGCTGCAGCTCCACTGCTGGGCACCAGGAAATGCCACCCAGGCAGCCTGGCTCTGCTGCAGAATCGTGCTCGCAGGGTTTGCTTTTTATTATTTTATGGCTTGTCATACTGGTGTCACACTTCTGCCTCTTGCAGTTTGACGATCACCTAATTAGCCCCAAGGAGTTTGTCCATTTGGCAGGCAAGTCGACCCTGAAGGATTGGAAGCGGGCGATCCGGATGAACGGGATCATGCTTCGGTGAGTGCCTTCGTTTGTGCCCGCGGAGGAACAGGCAGAGCCTCCTTCTTCCTGGGGGATAACGGTAGAGCAGGACAGAGCCTTCAGCACAACTGTTGTGCTGGTGACACCAAATGTGCCACTGAACGTTTGTCTTGACCACCTGGCCCCTATGTTATTTGTCCAAAGGCTTTGCTTCATGCATGTGTCTAGGGAATAATTTGAGACAAGATAAGGCTTCCCTAATCATTTTAGGGCTTGAACCACATAGTTCCCAGCTGGCAGAAGGTCTTTGAAAATTAGAATGCTGACAGCGGTGGTCGGGTGGTGCTGACCATGGGTTCTCACTGGGACCCACCAGAGGGAGGCCTGGTCATGAGCTGATGCTCCCATTGTAGCACATCTGCTTTATATCACTGTTTTTAACTACCAAGGACTTATTTAAACCTTATTTATGCAGACATTTCTCTTCTCTAGTCTTAACTGCAGTAATTTAATTCTATGGCCTTCCTGAACACTAGCCCAAGACTGTGATTTAATTACAGTCTGTCTCTGCCTGGAGGCAGGATAAAAACTCATCCTCTTTTCTCTAGAACTGTTGGTGGGTTTGTACTCTTCACAGGGTGACATTGCGTTTGCCTGTATCCTTCTGCATCGATGCAGGCGTCTCCCGTGTTCCTTCTAAGCAGCTTTTACTCCACCTAGGTTTTGTGTAATAGGCCTAGGCTTCAGCAAGGCTGGTCTTCTGAGGAAAAAACACTTCCCAAGGAATGTGTGAACACAAGCACAGCAACTCCTGGGAACAGGTCTTGGGAAGCTCAGGTGGTTGTTGGCCAGCAAGGCCTGGGGATGCTTTGGGGACAACTTAGGCTGGGAAGATCACATCTGCCAACGTCACAACTTCTACAACTTCCTTTGCTTAAGCTGGGAGACCTTGGTTTAGTTTATAAACAGGCTAATCTCCCAGTTCTTTTGATGACGGTCAAAAAGGGAAGGAAGTCAAAAGAAGAGGAGTCAAAACAGAAGTCAAAAAGGGAAGGAAGAGACTTCTTTGTCTCATCCGTGGACTGAAGCTTGAGCCAACCTCTCTCCTGGGAACTGCAGACATGCAGGGGGAAGGTGCTGTTGGGACCAGACTGGACCTCCCCTTCTACTCCCCCATCCTCCCTAAACTAATCAGTAGTTCATCAGACCCAGTGAGGGCTTCTAGATAAAATTACAGACCCCTATGCAGAAGAGCCTGCTCAGAGGGTTTCGTGGATTCCTGGAGGTTTGAGTGGTCCAAAGAAACTCTAGTGCTGCTTGGTCTGGAAGGAGGATGCACGATGTGATGTGGAAGTGGTTGGAAACCAAATCTGGTCCAGCTCTTTACCACAGCTACAGCCCAATGTGCTCGATGGGCTTTTTGCCCTCCACACCAGCCTCCCAAAATGCTTTAGCACCCCAGGAGTATTGTGTAGTTGTTGGCTTTGTGCATGTGGCCAGTACAGGGGTGTGGGTACTGTTTAATTAACTGCTAGTTAATGCTGCCTCCACGATCAGGGCATAGAAGGGCTCGTGGAGGGAAATTCAAACCGTTGCCTCTGCCTGCTCTCCTGGCTTTTACTTTTCATCGGGACTTGGAAAATCTTGGGGGTAAGGGCTGCCAGGAGCTGTGTCTTGGCTCCTGCTGACCTGCCTGTCCCCATGCTTGCTCCTTCCCTTACAGGAAGATCATGGACTCGGGAGAGCTGGATTTCTACCAGCACACCAAGGTCTGTTCCAACACCTGCCGAAGCACCAAGATTGACCTGACCGGAGCCAGGGTGTCCCTGACCAGCCAGACATCGACGGAGTACATCCCTCTCACTCCTGCTTCTGCGGATGGTACGTCCAACCGCTCCACACGGCCTTGGAAGGGTTAACGCATAACGAATGCCACGTAACCAGCACCCCTTCTGGTTACCCCTCTTGCTTTGTGGGTTGTGTTTCTCTCTCTGCTCTGGTGCGGGGTTCCCTGTAGCAGAGTGAGACAGAGGTGCCGTTAGAGCAGTAACTTGCCTGGTTGCTCTGTAACGGCCTGAAGAGCCGCCCTTCTGGCCTCCTGCTTCCCCCCAAACTCTGCAGCTGAAGAAAAAGGCTGCAGTTAAGCTGTAAGAAAACAGGAGTCACTGCTCAATGAAGTCCCCTTCTGTCCTCGCTGTTGGTCACACTCTATATCCACAGGGCAGGGATCAACTCCTGCTGCATAAGGTGCCAGGATAGGAATCCCTCCTCCCCCCAGCTCTAACCTGGCTTCTCCCACAATAATTTCAGGTTTTTCACTTAGGAATCCCTGGCTGAATTATTATAGGCTTTGATTGATGGAAAGATTAAAGAGGACTAGTGGACACAACAGGTTTTTACCTGCACTCATGCATGTAGCTTATAAAACTGGATTTAAATGGAGCTGTGGCCTCAGCTGTAGCCCTAAACTGAATTTAACCTATAATTATAGGCACCTATTTTGTTAGAAAGTTTTCTAATTTCTAAGTACTTCTGTATTTTTTAACTTTTGGTCCTGATAGTTAAGAAGATGAGAGCACGTTCTCCAGCCCCCACAGAGAGCCTCACGCCCTGAGCTGATGGGGTCTGCGGGGGCAGAGCAAGGACAGGGTGAACTCCTTGGCCAACTGCACAGCCCAGGGCTGTGGTGAGGAAGCCAAAGCTGACACAGTGCAGCCTGTCATGAGCCCTCCTGTTTAGCAGGGACATCTGCTCGTGCATGAGGAGATGCTCCCCATGCCTCTGGGCTGCGCTGGAGTAACCAGAGCCCTGAGGCTGCGGAGTGAAGGAGCAGAGTAGTTAGATTGAAAGGCAGTGGCTGAGTGCTACAAACACTCTGTGAGTCTCTGGCTGGATTCCTGTTCATCCCACTCCTGCGCGCGGAGTGATGCCAGTTCCCCAGCTCTTGCTTAACAAAACCGCTGAGATCTGACGGAGCTGGAGGGAGGGGGGGAGCCTCCCTGCATCCCTGCACAGCAGGGGGTGATGCTTTCCACTTTGAGGCTTTCGAAACCCAGTCCTGCAAACTGAGCTGGGCAGAAAAGGGTTGCCAAAAAGACTAAATCTGTTTGACTTTTGCCTGGAGCAGTACTGGTGTATGTGGGGTAAATGGGAGGGAAAGGCTGCTTTTGGGCATGTGTCCTTGTGCAGGGGTTGTGTGACTGATCCCTGGGGCGTTGCGCTCCGCTGTGGAAGAGTAAATACTGCTGGCACAGCAACCGTTGGTGGCTTCCGTGGCTGCTTGGGTGTCTCTGCTTGGCTTTGAGAGCTACGTTCAAATAAAAGTGGTCCTACGCAATAAAAATAAGTCAGAGAGGCAGCGAGAGCGCTTCCCTTGGAAACAGCCAGTGAAAAATACAGAGAAAAATCAGGGTTTGGGTTTTTTTTTCTTTTCTTTCTTGCTATTGGTTGCAGTGAACGGATCCCCAGCGACGATTACCATAGAAACATGTGAGGATGCCAGCGACTGGAGCACCAGCATCGGAGGTACGGCCTGGGATCCACCGGGCTGAGCACACCGGGAGCAGGGGCTGGAGGAGGTGCAGGGAAATAGGGAAACAACAGGGACAAGGGGCTGGACCCTCCTTGTGGAGCAGCCCTGTGTGAGCCTCTGCTGGGGTTATTTGCTTGCTGTTTACTGGCATGTAACGCTGTGTTATATCCTGCCTGCCTGCGGTTTGACTGCAGCATCATCTTGGGGTGAGATTCTTCCACAGCATTACAGTGTCTGCTAAAAAATTGGTGGGTAAGCAGCTCCACATGAGCTGGCATTGGGTGCTTGCAGCCCAGAAAGCCGGTCGTGCCCTAGGCTGCACCCAAAGCAGGGAGAGGGAGGGGAAATGTTTCCCTGTGAGGGTGGAGTGGCCCTGACCCAGGTTGCCCAGAGCAGTGGTGGCTGCCCCTTCCCTGGAGGGGTTCAAGGCCAGGTTGGATGGGGCTTGGAGCCCCTAATCCAGTGGGAGGTGTCCCTGCCCATGGCAGGGGTGGAACTAGATGGGCTTTGAGATCCCTTCCAAGCCAAACCTGTGGTTCGTTCTATGATTCTGTGTGAAAGTGAAGTGCTCAGTGTGGCTTTAGGGAATGAAAAAATCAGGGTTGTGAATCATTCTTGCTCCTCTGGTGTACTCTGAGCAAGAGGCTTTTCTGTGGCATTGGTGTCCTGTTTGTCTGACAGAGGATGGGGAAGGCATCCTATTCCAGGTGCATGCTTGGGCTGGGCTTTGCCCCAACACCCTGTACCTACAGCCTGGCAAGGCTTCACCCTAGCAGAGGCTGGGGGGAGATGCTGAGTGGATCGCCGTTAAAATCCCCTCCAAGGATTTTTCCTTTGCTTTCTCTTTCTCCAGATGACACCTTTGCTTTCTGGCGAAGCCTTAAGGACACAGGTCTCCTCGATGAAGTCATCCAGGAGTTTCACCAGGAGCTAGTGGAGACCATGAAGGGCTTGCAGCAGCGCGCACAGGATCCCCCACTGCAGCTGGGGGGTAAGGACCTGGGCACAGGTGCTCAGAGCCATCTTGGGAAGGGACTTGTGGAGTTTTTCCCTCCTTAAGAGTATCTGGGTGGCATATCTGTAGGGGCATAGCTCCCCATAACTAAATCCTGCGTCTGGCTGCATTCAGCTAGGTGTGTGACACTTCAGATGGCCTCAGTTCTCCAGTTCCCTTTTTTTGGGACAGACAAATGCTTAGCTTGGGAGCTAAGGTGGAATTCAGGCCATTGAAATAATGTTGCGGCAACCAGCTACCATGCCAGCAGTTTTGTTGTCACCCTTGCTAAGCAGGAGGGGATTGTTTGTACGCTAGTGACCTCTTGGACTTCCTCATGACTTCTCCTGTCTTCTCTTCCCCAGCCTCTTGCGCGGCCCGCCCACAGATTTGAGTGTGTTTGCTGTCCTATAGCTTTATACCAAGCCCTAAACGGTCTGCATGAGGAATTCAGTTTTCCTCAAAAATCTCTGTCTTGTTTTCAAGATGCTGTTTTACTCAACAATGTAGTCCAGAACTTTGGGATGCTGGATCTGGTCAAGAAGGTCCTGGCCAGCCACAAATGTCAGATGGATCGCTCGAGGGAGCAGTACACGCGAGATTTGGCAGGTATGTCCTTGGGCCATGCTGGTGCTCTGGCCGTGGCTGCCAGAACATTTGCTTTCTGTGTAAGAAAGGGGTTTGGGTTAAAGCTGGTGCATGCTGAACCAGCTGCGGTGGGGCTGGCTGCTAAACCAGCCGTGGTGAGGCTGCTGCTGCTGCTCCAGGCATCACTGCGGTCCCTGGGAGCCTGTTGCAGGGCTGAGCCAACCCTCCTTTCCCTCCAGCTCTGGAGCAGCAGTGTGATGAGCACCGCAAGCGAGCAAAGGAGCTGAAGCACAAATCGCAGCATCTCAACAATGTCCTGATGACCCTCACGCCCGTCTCCATCCCCACACCTTTGAAACGCCCCCGGCTGACCAGGGCCACCTCCGGACCAGCTGCCATCACCTCCCAAGTCCTGTCCCAGCCGGCACAGCTCACTGTCACCCCCGGCGTGCCTGTCTCCCAGCTCACCACCCTCCCTCTCGGCAAAGTGGTTTCAACCCTCCCACCCTCGGTGCTGGGGAAGACCCCGTCCCAGCCTCCCGCCGCCAGCTCCCCGGCCTCCCCGCTGCTGGGAGGCTACACGGTACTGGCTTCTGCCGGCTCCACCTTCCCCGGGACGGTGGAGATCCACCCGGACGCTTCCAACCTGACGGTGCTGAGCACGGCCGCCGTCCAGGACGGCAGCACGGTGGTGAAGGTGGTGAGCCCCTTCCAGCTGCTGACGCTGCCGGGACTTGGCACAGCCATCCAGAACGTGACACAAGTGGCTCCTGGCGGGAGCACGGTCGTGACTGTCCCATCCGGTGCCACCGAAGCCACCGGGGATGAGCATGCTGCCGCCGCCATTGAGGTGACTGCAGTGGCCGACGAGGTGGAGCAGAAGTGAAAGGGGGGACTTGCCTGGAGGGACGCTGGCCGTGCCGCTCTGGGTGGAACTGCCTTTTCTCTGGCCGCGCTGCCGCTGTAACGAGGGGCACAGGTTAATGACTCGGAGCCACTCAGTTCTGTAATGAGGAGGCTCAGGTCAGAGGGAAGGAGGGGGAGGAAAGACCTGGAGAAGGGAAAGGTAAAAATGCCCTGCCCTGTTTGGAGGAGAGAACAACAACAACAAAAAAAGCTTATTTTTTTATAAAACTTTCCTCCTTGTTCTCTTGGAATAGTTTTTCCTGCCTTGTCTGCAGGCGTAGCTGGAGCAGCGGCTGTTGGAGGAGAGGGCAGGTGCAGGGGCTCAGGGCAGGGAGGCAAAGGTGGTAGCGGAAGGGGAAGCGGGCGAAGCACTGAGCAGGCACCCATGTGGCTGCCGAGGGAGTGAACTGCTGGGAGGTGTCGGCGAGCCAGCAGCTCCCCATCCCTGCAGGCACTGGGCTTGGAGAGGGCCTCCCTGTGGGGCACGTGTGGTCGTCAGGAGTGGCGAGAGGCTCTGTAGAGCAGCGTGGGCACAAGCCTCATGAGCTTGGCTTCTATGTGTGATTGCTGGCTTTGGGTGGTGGAAAAGCAGGAGCTCTTGTGGCAGTGGTCACAGTGGGGTGTCCTGGAATGGGGACATAGAAGCCCAGAGGACCTCATGAGCTTGGCTTCTATGTGTGATTGCTGGCTTTGGGTGGTGGAAAAGCAGGAGCTCTTGTGGCAGTGGTCACAGTGGGGTGTCCTGGAATGGGGACATAGAAGCCCAGAGGACCTCATGAGCTTGGCTTCTATGTGTGATTGCTGGCTTTGGGTGGTGGAAAAGCAGGAGCTCTTGTGGCAGTGGTCACAGTGGGGTGTCCTGGAATGGGGACATAGAAGCCCAGAGGACCTCATGAGCTTGGCTTCTATGTGTGATTGCTGGCTTTGGGTGGTGGAAAAGCAGGAGCTCTTGTGGCAGTGGTCACAGTGGGGTGTCCTGGAATGGGGACATAGAAGCCCAGAGGAGCTGTTACTGCTGAGGATTTTGGGACTTTTTCTAGTTTTCTCCCATTCTTTGGGATTTTCTTAAGCAAACAGCGATTTTTAAGCAAAGCCCTTTGGTTGTGAGATCACACCGTAAGGCAGAGACGCACAGTTCAGAGAGATGAGCAGACCAGCAGTGCTCCGAGGAGCTTGCACTCAGTAACCTGGGGTGACCCTGGTGTGGGATCAGGCTGGTCCCGATCCCCAGCACCTCCCCAGGTGCCTTGTCCCACGGGAGCCAGGCGCTGCCATTCCCTCCCTGCTGGCTTTGAGCAGCCGTTCTCTACTGGGGTGGTCAACCCCCTCGAAACCCTTCTGTTCAACGTGCTGTGAGGCTCCCAGCTGCTCAGTTTTGGGGCACACGCTGCGGGGCTGCAGCGATGCGCACACTGCCTCTGGCTGGAAGGAGTTGGGTGCTTGAAGCGTTGGGGTTTCTACAACCTTGATCTGGCAGCAGCAGCGACAACAGGTCACTTTAATGAGCTAATAAATATTTTCTTTTTCTTTTTTTTTTTTTTTTTGGAAGAGTGCTGCTGGTTTCTTGGATCTCTGCATCCAGTTGTGAAAGCAATGGTCGCAAAGTGGGGCTGGGTTGGGGCAGGAAAACCGAATGCTCACCGGTCCAGCCTGTGCATCCCCAACTCGCAGTGGATGCTGTGAGCAGCTGTGTCTGTCTGGAAGTGGTTTAGGAGCCTTTAAAAACTTGTTTTTCATGGGCTGTGCACATCTGCTCTTGTTTGGGGTTGTTCAGGATCACTGTTATTTTTCCACTTTTCGCCTTACATTTCACTGTGAGTGGATGCAGCATCATTCTGGGAAAAAGCTCTTTACAGCTGTACCTCTGCTGAAATCTGCGTCCTGGAGTGATGCGAGGAGGGTGGCAGGGCTGTACCTGAGCACCTGGGCTTTGCTTGTGGCACTCAGTGCTGTCTCCGGCTCTGATATTGGCAACAGACTCGGATTGGTGCTGGGCACCTGCTGCCCGGAACATCCTGCTTGCAGAGCACCAGGTTTGAATTAGAAAAGCACCCGCTTATTAAGCTGAGTTGAGTGCTTTTCGGGGTGCTGTGCAGAGCGGGTCTGTCCCCGCTGGGGGCAGGGCCGGCAGAGCCTGGAACGTGGCTCCAAAGTGTAATCTTCCCTGGGGCAGCTGGGGCAAAGCTGGCTGCACTCGGCGCTGATAACCACTGGCTCCTCGAGCTGTATCTAGAAGAGTTATGACATGCAATCAGGAGGAAAAGTGATTTATTCCTCTAAGGCATTGGATTCTGTTTCGTTTTGGCTGAGCCTGAACCTGGGGCCACAGCTGATTAGCAGGAGTCGTGCCTAATTGGATGTGTTTCCCTTCAAGGCTGCTAAGATATTGCAACCTTTTCTTCCTTGCTATCTCTGTACTTGGGACAGCGTTAGTGTGTCAGACCAAGGAAAGGTGTGATGACCATGAACCTTTTCCTGCCATTCCAGCACGGGCAGCATTGCTGAGCTGGACCTGAGGCAGCATTTCCAGTCCAAAGCCCCCTGTTCCCATGCTGTGATGGTGAGAGAAGCTCCTTCTGGCCACCGGGACACCTTCCCGCAGCAGTGCCGGGAGCTGGAACGCTTCGGTGCATTTCTGCAGCCCTCATGTGGGCTCAAGTGCGCTGCATCAGTCTCTACTTTGGACAAACACATCCAGGTTATCCAGGGGCTGTGGGGAGAGAGAGGATGGCCAGGTTGAAGGGGGATGGCTGGAGGGGCCTCCTGGCTTCTCTTCAAGATTGTTTGTGAGGTGGCATCTGAGTGTGGGGTGGGGACAGTGTTTGCAGGGTCTCCACGTTGGTGTGAGCGATGCTGGGGAAGTGGCAGTGGGTAGCAAGTGCTGGGGCAGAGCAGGCACGAGGCAGCAGCTCTTCCCTTCCTCCATGCACCTTCACCTGCCCCACAGATCCCTGCGTGGGTGCACTTTGTCCTGCAAGGCAACACCTCCTAGGGGTGTGGAGTCCCTGGTGGACGAGGCACTGAGGGCCATGGTTTAGTATTTGATAGGAATGTTGGAATCAATGATCCGATGGGTCTTTTCCAACCTGTTGATTCTATGATTCTATGATTCCCTGCTCTGCGAACAGCTGGGTACTTGCAGGGCTCTTGGTCACTTGGGGTAGGGCTGGGGCTGAGAGGGAAAAGCAAAAGGAGGATGTCTCCAGCAAGCTGAAAATAGGTATTTTCACTCTGTGGCAGCAAGGGTGAAGGCACTGGGGCTTGAGCAAGATGCCCTGACCCAGGGAAGGTCCTGTGGGGGTGAGGCAGCTTTGTCTCCATGTGTCAGCACTGGTGGTAAAACATGGGGAGCACATCCCACCTGCTGCTCCGAGGGAGGTGCTGCTCATGGCCCTGTGGGCACCAAGACCTGGGGCTTTGCCCTCCCCTGAGATGCTGCACTTGCAGAGTCCAGCTGGACTCCCAGGGCTGCAGCAGGTGTTGTGCACCCCACAACTGGAGCATCGGGGTGAATCCCAGTGGGGCAGCCTGCCCCGTGAGCCTGGGGTCCCTGCGCAGGGCTGGGGCTCCTCTGCACCCACCGGTGCCCGATCTGCCAGCAGCCCCTTCCCAGGGGGCTCAGCCGCGCTCCCCTTCCCTCCCCAGCAACAGGGGAGGACTCGCATCCAGAGTCAAGTGATGCAAGGGCTGCAGGTGAGTCGTGCCAAGTCCCTGTTTTCCTCTGGGTTGTGGTGATGAAGGCAGCAGCTTCAGGCATTTGGGAAAGCCTTGCAGAGGCTCCCACTGCCCGGGCATCCGAGCAACAGCACAACCAGGAAGCAGGAGGCTGCGAGAAACCATTAGTTCCTCAGTCACCAGGTTCTTCTGGGCTGGTTTAGGGGTGTTCTCAGGGCAGGAGATGCTCCAGCATCTTCCCGGAAAGGCCCTGCAGGGGCTCAGTTTGTCCTCGAGCAGTCGTGCAGCGCAGCGTGCCCGGGGCTGGGGGGTGCAGCCGGGCTCCCCTCCCACCGCTCGGTGCCCATCGGACCAGTCACCTCGAGAATGGAAACTGAAACTCGGGGCTTTCAGCCCGCTGTTTGCCCAACGTATCAGACAAATATAGTCATCAGATCCCAGGTTTCGGCTCTTCCCCACCCTTATGCTGTTCATGCGGTGACGTGGCTTTGCCTCCTCCCTGCTCCAGCTGCGCCTGCCTGGTCCTGGCAGAGGCTTCCTCCCCTCCGCCGGCTGCAGATTAAGTAACAGCAGAGCTGGCTTCTCCCGTGGGTTTCTTCTCTCTTGCTGTTGTGTTTTTATGCGTGCCAGGCAGGGCCAGAAGCTTTACATAAGGTTCTGAGAGCTGTTTGCTCTTGGAGCTACTGCTCCAGGGAAAATATCCTGTAAAATCAGAGTGAAACCTCCAAATCTCACCTGTAAAATCAGTGCCGGGGTGAGGCTGGCACTGTGCATGCTGGCTCTGGCATCTTGGAGGGGGTTGTTTCAGGCTGTTTTGGTTTTCCCTGCTGCCCTGTGGTACCTGGGCTCTTAGAGATAGTTGCTGTCGTTTGGAGTTGGTGCTGTGGAGAGGAAGAGTTCTGCCCACAGGCAACACAAACCAGGACCGGCTGCATTCCTGCCACACGTCTTGCGGCTTGTGCTCATTCCGTGCCAGGGCAGGAGCCCAGAGCTGATGCCTTCCCGAGCTCTTAAGCCTCTCTCAGCTCCAGGGCAGCATCTTCACAGGGGAAGGGACTGCTCCTTGGAGAGGAGGGAGCTGGGCTCTTCTCCCAAGTGACAGGGGACAGGACGAGAGGGAATGGCCTCAAGCTCTGCCAGGGAAAGTTCAGGCTGAACGTTAGGATAAAACCTTTGNCTCTTCCAACCTTGTTATTCTATGATTCTATGATTCTATGATTCTATGATTCTATGATTCTTTTCCTGGGCAGGAATGGAGCCCCTGTGCTGCTCCAAATGATAATGGATCTCATGGCAGATGCAAGGGAAAAGGCCAAGAGGCTCCTTCCTGGACAGGAAAGCCAAGCGTGGAGGCTCTGCAGGGTCAGGTCCTGCTCTGAGGCTGAGCTGCTGGCTCACTCTTTGCTGGTGACATGCAGAGCAGAGAGCAGCCCTGCAGCCGTCCCAGCCACAGCGCTGGCAGAGACCGGAGCTTTGGCACACGGATCAGGTGAATTAGCTGCCCAGGGATGGCTGGTTCCCGGAACCACCTGCCACTCCGGTGGGGTCCATCCAGCATCCACAGGTCTGAGCTGTCCTACACCCCTTCCCAGTGTCAAAGCCCTTTCCCTCAGAGTTCTCGGGGCTGCTGCTGGGTGGGAATCATGGAAGGGTTTGGGTTGGAAGGGACCTCAAAGCCCATCCAGTCCCACCCCTGCTATAAGCAGGGACACCTCCTGCTGGATCAGGGGCTCCAAGCCCCATCCAACCTGGCCTTGAACAGGGATGGGGCAGCCACCACTGCTCTGGGCAACCTGGGTGNTCTCATCTCAATTTCCCCTCTTTCAGCTCAAAAAAAAAGCTGGTCCTCTCCCTGCCCTCCCTGATCCAGAGCCCCTCCCCAGCTTTCCTGGAGCCCCTTTCCATACCGGGAGGCTGGGGAGCAGCGGGGCTGGGCTCCCTCCAAGGCACCCAATGGGCACGACTGCACGAAGCAGGAAAGTGAAAAACACCGGTCCTCTTCCTCCTTCCTTCAGTGTTGACAAACACGACTGTAACTGGTCCCAGCTCCTCCTTCCGCCCCTGCTCCCGCTGGCTCTTGGCTCCGCGTTTCCTCCTGCTTGTTTCACGGGTGAGCTTTTATTTCGCTGCCACTGGCTTCGCGTTGGGGCATCTGCGAGGCGTCACCAAGCGCGACGTGCCCATCCCTCAGCGGGATTTAACAACATTGCTGTCGGCAGGGAAACTTTTCCCTCCCATGCTTGAAATCTTTTTCTAGTCGCTCATAGTTGGAGGCATGGTGGTTGTCCCTGGTTGCTTTCCAGGGCTTGAAGCCGGCCGTCGGCACGAAGATAGTTTTATGAGGTGGGAAGGCTGGGGCCTGGGCGCATCGCTGTGTCGAGCGCAGTGTCCGCTCCCCAGGTTGGTACCTTAGGAAGCCTCGTGCCCAGGCCAGTGGGACGATGCTCTGCTGCAGCCCCCGGGCTGTGGTCCTGGGGCTGAAAGGGGGTTTAGAGGAACCTTCAGGGCCTTTTGCTTTGGGGATGGGTTCTGGGGCTGAGGGGTGAGCGAGGCTGCTGTGTTTGCCAGTTATCCCAGTGTATCACCTTGCAGTTTGCAGCAGCACCAAACCACGCAGGGACGATGCTGCCTTGTGCCACGCTGGGGCTGCTGGGGCTGCTTGGGGAGGTGCTGGAGCTGGGGAGGTGCTGGAGCTGCTGGCGGGGGGTGCTGGGGCTGCTTGGGGGGGTGCTCCTGGGGCTGCTGGAACTGCTGGGGCTGCTTGAGGAGGGGCTGCTGGAGGTGCTGGGGTTGCTGGGGCTGCTTGTGGGGATGCTCCTGGGGCTGCTGGGGCTGCTGGAGGGGTGCTGCTGGGGCTGTTGAGGCTGCTTTTGCTCCTGGATGTGCTGTGAAGTTGGCTCGGTGAGCTGGGAAGGGGCAGCGCTGGGGGGCTGGGGCCCCCCACATTCAGGGTGCCGTGGATCCCCGAGTTGGGCACCAGGCGATGCTCTGTGCCTGCACCCCGGCTTCGCCGCCCAGGGGTGGGGGCTGCCGCCCTGCACCCTTTCTGGGGGTGGATTCGAGGACTTTTTTTGGCTCGAGGCTCAGCCCGGTGCGGGGAAGGAAATGGAAAACGAAAGTGATGCTGATGAACAGAAAGGAAACCGGCGCTTCGCCCCTCCCAGCAGCGCTTTTAAAGCCGAGCCCGTGGGGCCCCGGGGTCCGGGGCTGCCACCGCTTCGCCTTCTCTTCCTTCTGCCCCGGAGCAGCCGGTGCCGCCGGTCCCGGGCGCTGGAGCCGCGGGAGAACCCCGGCCCGGGCGGGTGAGCGGCGACGGGGAGCATCCAGGTACCCGGGAGCATCCCGGTCCCCGGGCGCGGGGATGCAGGGACGGGGCGGGACGGGGATGGGGGCCGAGAGGGGGTCCTAGGATGCGGGTTGGGATGCTGCTGCCCCCCGCCCGCTGCCGGGGCCGCCTCTCCCGGTGCCGCTGCCCTCCCCACCCCCCCCGCTGCCGGTGCCCCCGGTGCTCGGTGCCCCCGGTGCCGGCGGGCGGGGCGGGGCGGGGCCGCCGTGATGCAATTTCCGCGAAGTCCAGCCCCGGTTTGAACGCGGGGAGGCCCCAGAAACGAAACCGGCGGCGGCAGCGGCGGCGGAGAGTGCCCGGCGGGCGGTGAGGGCGGCGGGCGCTGTGCGGCTCCCCGGGCCGGGGCTGGGGGTGCAGGGCTTGGGGGAGCTTGTCCTGCTCGGCCCCTCTTTGCTCCTGCCCCTGCTCGGAGCATCCCTGCCCCGGCTCACGGCATCCCCCTACCCTAGAACCCCCTCCTCGGCATCCCTGTCCCAGCTTGGAGCATCCCTACCCCGCTCGCAGCATCCCTGCTCCAGCTAGGAGCATCCCTACCCTGGCTCACGGCATCCCCTTGCCCCAGTATCCCCTCCTTGAGGTCCCTGCCCCACCTCGGAGCATCCCCGCCCCAGCTAGGAGCATCTTTGCTCCAACTTGGAGCATCCCTGCCCTGGCTCACATCATCCCCTACCCCAGCATCCCCTCCTCGGCGTCCCTGCCCCAGCTCAGAGCAACCCTGCCCCAGCTGGAGCACTTTTGGGAGAGGGGGCATTGTCACAGTCAGGGTGCAGGTCTCGGGGTGCAAAGCCCTGGACTGGAGGGCAGGGAGCACCTGGGTTGTCGGGGTGTGCGGTGCCACCTCCAACGAGCCATACCCAGCAGCTCTCCCATCCATCCCTACTGTTGCTTCTGCACTTTGGGAATATGGTCTGGGAGCTCCTAGAGAACTTTTTCGAGTTGGCTAAGGCAAATGCTGGGGGTGCAGTTGCCTGGGGGCTGCGTGCAAACCGGGGCAGTTTGTATGTGCCCACCGACCTGGGCTTGGCAGCAGCCAGGCTGGCAGGACCGTGCTGGCGCTGGGTGGGATGTGGAGTGAACTGACACGTTGGAAACGGCTGGGAAAGGAGGGGCCCGACAACTTTGAGGTTGGTTTTACCCAAGACGAAAACCCTGGAGGGGCTGTGGTTTCGCTGCAGCCAGGTCGATAACTGCAGGCGATGGGGTGGCACCAGGCAGCATCCCCGGGGCAGCATCTGCGGTGCAGCTCCTATTCCACAGGTGCCAAACCCTTGTGTTCAGTTCTGGGCCCCTCACCACAAGAAGGATGTTGAGGCTCTGGAGCGAGTCCAGAGAAGAGCAACGAANCAGAGGCTGCCCAGGGAGGTGGTTGATTCACCTTCCCTGGAGGTGTTTAAGGGTCAGGTGGATGAAGCGCTGAGGGACATGGGTTAGTGTTTGATGGGAATGGTTGGACTTGATGATCTGATGGGTCTTTTCCAACCTGGTGATTCTATGAGTCTATGATTTGCATGCATGGCGCTCGAGGATGGTGCACTGGTCTTGCCCCACTGCTCCGAGGACTGGTGGCTGAGAGGTAAAAAAATTCCTGGGTGTCCAGGTTGGTTTTTGGCTAAGTCTGATAATGGGGTGCGAGGCTGTGGTCCCCCAGGGTGCCCGGGACGTGCTACTGGCCTGTCCCCATCCCTGTGAGGGGCTGTTCTGGCACTCTGACCCCCACTGCTTGCTCTGATAGACGTGTACGTGGCTCTCCCCGGCGCAGCATGTTGCCTAATCTGTCAATAATTAAACGAGGCAAGACCTGACAAGAAGGCCACCTTCCTCCCAATGGGCTGGGGGTGGCAGAGGGGTGTGGAGCGGCAGCACTTGGCTGCCGAGGCGTGATGAGTGTTTCTCTGCCCTGCTTCGTCTCGCCATTTCCAGGGAAATGTGATTATCCCTTGCGTCAGCGCAGCCTCGCGAGGCGCCTGCCGGGGGACGATGCTCGGACACGGCGTGGCCTGGCCCTGACCTGAGGCTTCTTCCTGAGCGTGGAGGAAATTCCGTTGGCAAGATGGTGGTGTGATTTGGTTTGGTTCGGTTTGGTTTGCGGCGAGGCTGCCCTGGGGCTGGGCGATGGGGTGTGTGGCCATGTCGGTGCCTGAGCAGGGTGGATGCAGTGAGCAGCTTTCACCCTGTTGGGTCCTGAGCCTCCGGGAGCGGGTGCGGAGCTGGGCGTGCGATAAGGCAGCCTCTCATCTGCCACAGCGACTTGTTTCACCCCTCGACGTGATGCGAGTGGCTTTAAACACCAGGCTGGGCTTTTCAGGCCCACTGCAAAGCAGCTTGTTCTTCTTAAAAAATACAAAATTCAGCTTGCGAATTGCAATCTGTAAATATTCCTATCGATCAGCTCCTACCTTCCTTGGGCCGCTTGGATTTTGCCCTGTTGACAGGGTTTTATTGTTGGTAGGACGGCTGTCACCTCCCCAGGATTCCTCGTTCCCTTCATCTTTCCTCCATAAAAGCTTGGATTGCAAAAGTTCCCGTAGCTTTTTTCCTCTTTTCTCCTTTCTGTGCCAGTGTGGGATGGTTGTAGAGAGAGAGGAAAAAAAAAAGCTTTAATTTGGTCTCAGTGGCTGTGCTGCGCGGAGACTTTAAGAGGGGTTCGCACTTCCCCTTCCTCTTCCCTCCCACCTCCAGACCCAGGACTGCTCTGGCAGCTTGCTCCAAATCAAAGGCTTTCTTAAAAAAAATAAACAGCGAGGGAATTGACCCTTTACAGGCAGAATATTCCCTCTTAGCTTTTTCCTACTGGGATGCCGTGTCTTTAGGATGAAGGCGAGCAGTAGCCCGGCTGTCCCATACAATCTTTATAGGGAGTTCGGGGAGCGTTGAGCCGAGCAGGTCGGTGCCGCAGGATCACGCCTCCGGGACCATGGCACTTGGCTCCTGCGCCATGAGCCGAGGGCTGGTGATCAGATTTCATCCTCTCTCGTGTGTGTTACTGAGGTATTGTGGAGTTTTCACCCAGGTGAACGTTGCATAATTCCTGACTGTGAGGGCTTTTTCCTGGAGGGCTTGTCCTAAGGAGGAGAATTCCAGAGAAAGGAAGGCAAAGCTGCTGTCAGAGGGAAACTAGAGTGTTCCCAAAGCCCCAGAATAAGCCCTGGTTCCACCAGCAGCGAGCTGCTCACCCCTGCTGGCTTTGAAGGAGCTGAAGGCTCTTCCAGGCTGAGCAAAGACCGTGGGCTGATGTTCAGCAGCAGCATGGTCCTACTGGCCCCTTGCTGCCACATCCCCCTGCCGAGAGGGAACGCTGCCTCTTGGGATCAAGCTTTGAACCAGGACAGTTTTCCCAACCTGGCACAGGAGGGATGTTTGCCCCCCTAAAAGGTGCAGGGGGTTCCCCTCCTGCAGCCCCACACAGGGTCCTGCAGGGCTGTGCTCGGGGCAGGCCCCGTCCTCCCACATCGCTGCCTCGGCTCCTGGGGAGTGGGGGTTTGCTAGTGCTCGTGTTCTGGAGTCCTCAGCACAGGAAGGACACGGAGCTGTTGGAGTGAGTCCAGAGGAGGTCACGGAGATGATCCGAGGGCTGGAGGAGTTGCTGCTATGAGGGCGGGCTGAGAGAGCTGGGGTTGTTCAGCCTGGAGAAGAGAAGGCTCCAAGGAGGTCTTAGAGCAGCTTCCAGTGCTGAAAGGGGCTCCAGGAAAGCTGGGGAGGGGCTCTTGACCAGGCAGGGCAGGGACAGGATGAGGAGAATGGTTCTGAACTGAAAGAAGGAAGATTGAGAGAAGATTGTGGGGAGAAATGTTTCCCTGTGAGGGCGGGGAGGCCCTGGCCCAGGTTGCCCAGAGCAGTGGTGGCTGCCCCATCCCTGGAGGTGTTCAAGGCCAGGTTGGATGGGGCTTGGAGCAACTGGATCCAGTGGGAGGTGTTTGGAACTGGATGGGCTTTGAGGTCCCTACCAACCCAAATCATTCCAGGGTTCAGTGGGAGCAGCCCCCAGGCGCTGGGTCTGATGCTCCATGCTGGCGCTGCTGTGTTGCCTTTGTTGTCTTGCTGGGGGTCAGCAGAGCATTTCTTGGTGCCCCTGGGCAGGAGGCACAGTGTCCCACTCCCCGTCTTGCCTTTTTATTGTTTATAGAGTCTCTCTTGTGTTTTTATGGCTTCCCAAGTTATTTCATTTCAGTGTGAAACGATTTCTCTGCAGTCAGCAGTCAGGCAACACCAAAACCACTGCCCTGGCCCCCACCTTTTTTTTTTTTTTTGTGGTAGAATTAGAGCAAAGAAAGAGCTCCTGAACCCTGTGCAGCAGCTGAGCTGCAAAACCTGTTTTCTTCTAAGGACCACGACCTCGTTACAGTCAGATGATGGAAATACCCTGGCTCCCTGCTGGCCCAAGCCCCACTCTCGATGGAGGATGCTCTTCCTTAGCGCTTGTGTTCATGTCCAACTGCTCTACTGGGGCTTTGGGTGGGATGCAGCACGCGGATGATGCTGCTGGAGCAGGACCACAGTGCTGTGGGTTTGGATGGTTTATAGATGCCGTAGCAGGACATCTGGCTGAGAGCTCGTGCTGTGAGTGAGGGCTGCCAGCCTGCACGGGAGCGCTGCAGGGCCAGGCTTGGAAACTGAGGCACAGAGACGCATGGGGGTGGTTTAGCCGAGATGTGACACGGTGGCTCAAATCGTGGCAGAGGAAGAGCCAGCGCTGCCTTGGGACTTCACCACAGAGTCTCGCAGCTTACCAAACCAGAAACTAGCAGTTCCACCCAGCGTCAGGCTCACTGCCAGACCTTGAGAGATAATAGGGCTGGTGTTTACCCACCAAGCGCGTGTGCAACCTGCTGCATGGCAGAGCAGTAGGATTAGGTGATTTCCTCCTTGCTCGGCTCGGGTTGGGGTTCTGGTGGTGGGGGATGGCATGTGAGGAGCTCGCTAACGGGGAGCTGGGAGGGTGGGTGGTGCTCCAGCTGCTTCCCCCCTGCAGTACCAGCTCAGTGTTTGCTGCCTGGAGCTTCAGGTGGCGCAGCAGCTCCAACACCTCACTGCCTGCTTCACCGAACACCCTGCTTTTCCCAAGGGTGGGGAAAGAATCATAGAATCACCAGGTTGGAAAAGACCCACCGGCTCATCGAGTCCAGCCGTTCCTGTCAAACACTAAACCATGTCCCTCAGCACCTCATCCACCCGTCCCTTAAACACCTCCAGGGAAGGTGGCTCAACCCCCTCCCTGGGCAGCCTCTGACACTGCCCAATGACCCTTCCTGGGAAAAATTTTTTCCTAATGTCCAGTCTGAACCTCCCCTGGCACAGCTTGAGGCCATTCCCTCTCATCCAGTCCGCTGTCACCTGGGAGAAGAGCCCAGCTCCCTCCTCTCCACAATCTCCTTTCAGGGACTTTTAGAGAGCAATGAGGTCTCCCCTCAGCCTCCTCTTCTCCAGGCTAAACACCCCCAGCTCTCTCAGCTGTTCCTCATCAGGCCTGTTCTCCAGCCCCTTCCCCAGCTTTGTTGCTCTTCTCTGGACTCTCTCCAGAGCCTCAACATCCTTCTTGTGGTGAGGGGCCCAGAACTGAACACAGGATTCAAGGAGCGGTCTCACCAGTGCCGAGTTCACAGGGAGAATAACCTCCCTGGACCTGCTGGCCATGCTGGTTTTGATATAAGCCAAGAGTCTGAATGACCGCAGCTGTAAATACCACTTATCCCTTGTCCCTGGAGAGCTCGTCCTTCGTGGCTGTGGGTCTGAGCCCGAGGTGGATGCTGGGCATGGGGCTGCTGGCTTTGCTTGGCTGAGCTCCTTGCCTGCAGAGCCGCTCGCTTGTGCTCCCTTCGCCCCAAGCTGGGCGGCCCGACCACAAATCCCTGCAGCATCATTCTCAGGGATGCTCCCGGGCTCTGGTTACCCAGGAAACTGCTGGAAAATGCCGGAGCCGGTGGTCGGGGAGGGCAGGGAGCAGTGAGTCACCTTTCTCACCGCCTGAGCTCTCCCAGTGGGTGTTTACCGAGCTGTCGGCCAGAGGAGATGCTGGCAGGTCCCTGTTCCAGCATGCCTGCCTCCTGGCCTTCGGTGCTGCAACCACGGAGCAAAGACACTGGATGCTTTGTTAATTAATTCCAATCAATCTTGAGTGCCACAGGGGTGAAGTGAGCTTGGAGCTGGGTTTCTCCCGCTTGGCCTGGGTGGCATCGGGGCTGCGTGGCCAGACCCAGGAGGGATCAGGGAAAAGAAAGAGAAAGTTGGCAGGAACGAACTGAATCTGGGGAGGCGCTGGCAGCGGGAAGAGGAAGTTGGATTGTCCGGCTGCAGTCTGGGAGGAGGTCGTGGTGGCTGCGGGGAGCACAGTGGGCTCTCCAGACTGCAGCCGGCTCTCCCACCTTGGGCCGTGAAAGCCAAGAGGCTGCAGCACTCCCTGACTGAGCTGAGCTCTGTGGGGAGCCCTCTGTGCTGAGCAGCCCGGTGCCCGCGGGGACACAGTGCTCGTGAGTGAAGAGCAGGGCAAGCGCATCAGGACAGATCCCCAGGAGCTTGAGTGCTGGGGCTGAGGGTGATTCTGGGTTCCTGGATCCTTACTGGTGAGCACAGCCGGGCTGTGCCGATACCCCGGTGTGCGTCCAGCTAGGGACCAGCTGATGCTTCCTGCTAAGCGGTTTGTTTCTCCTTTCTTTGTCAGCCTTTGTGAACTCGCACCAATGGCCGGCAGGTACGCAGCAAGCTAGGAAACGGCCGCTCCGTGGTGTCTCCAAGCCTGGCATCAGCTTGTAGGAACTTCCTGCCCTTAATTTTGCTCCAATCCAGTCACTGCCAAGGATGCCGACGGCGAACGGCCCGGCAGTGCCGCTGAGCAACCTCCAGCAGCAGCTGGAGCTGCGCCTGGTCTGCTCCAAGTGCAGCGTGAAGGAGAACGAGATCACCTACCACCTGCGAGATGTGGAGCACAAGTGCATGTATGAGATCCTCCTGGCCCGTCGCCGCCGCCGGAGCGCGGTCTGGAGGAAGGTGTCCAGGCGGCCGGAATTCCCCAACCCGGCACACTACGCGGTCTGCAGGTACTACGTGGTGGGGCAGGGCTGCAGGAAGCACATGGACCTGTGCACCTTCGCCAGGTGCACGGAGGAGGCCATGGTCTGGAACTTTGAGAGGGACCAGCGGCTGGAGCGACGCCGGCTGAAGGCGGCCGTGCTGCAGGCTCAGCTCGGGGGCGACGCCTCCGCCACCGCCAGCATCGCCAGCGAGATCACCAGCGAGTTTGGTGGCAAGTTCCAGGAGATCTGCAAGCGATGCTTCTTGGGCTGCCCACAGCGCATCTCGGCGGGCGGCCAAGGGCGGCTCTGCGAGTTCCACCAGGTGTGGGACCCTCTCCTGGTGCACGTGGTGTCGGACAGCCGGCGCAAGCAGCGGTACACGGCCATCCGGCCCTGCCCCGACTTCATGCCGACCTTCAGCTACTGCAGGTACGTCTCCAGGGGCAAGCCCTGCAAGCACAGCCTTCAGCGCTGCTGGTTCGCGCACAGCGACGTGGAGATGGCCGTCTGGGAGGCCGAGAGGGAGCACGGCTTGGTCCGCTCCGACCTGCTACCGACCGCAGAGACCTGCAGCGTGAACGGCAAGCTGCCGGCGCCCGCGCCCGCGCACTTCTACTGCCGGCTCTGCCTGGTGACCTTCAGCTCGCAGGAGAGCTTCGAGAGCCACTGCTCCTCTGCCGAGCACGTGCAGATGCTCTCGGCCGACACCTCTGTCCAGTGGGTCTACCGCGCACCACCGCTCGGGCTGACCAAGTTCTCTCTGTGTAAGAGGTAAGGAATCTACACCATGGGGCGGGGAAGAGGGCAGGGGCAGCTCCCCAAGGACCCTCGTGCCACCGGCGATGCCTCTGTCCCCACAGAGCGGAGGTGTGCGAGATGGGGAGCAGCTGCACCAAGGCTCATTCCAATGAGGAGTTGCAGGAGTGGATGCAGAGGGTGAAGGTTGCTGTGAAGAAGAAGAAGCAAGCCCTGAAGGAAGGGCTGTTGTCCTACCAGGACCGGCTCATCACCGAGTATCGGACGTGCTCCAACGAGGTGTTGATTGTGAGTTGTGGGCAGCAGGGTGGCAGCACATCGATCTGGCGTAGCCTGGCACGTTGTGAGGAGCCACTTGTGTAAGAGCTTAAGAGCAGAGCCCCCTACTCACCTTTGTAATGGTGATGCAGAAGGGGAGGTTGCATCCCTGTTCCCTCACCCCTTTTGAGACAGCAGCTTGAGAGCCAGCGCGTGGTCCCAAAGCCCAGTGCTCTGCCGTGGGTCCTTTCATTTCCAAAGGCCTCTGTGTGGGGTTTCTGAGCAGCGGTGGGTAAGGACTGAGCGTGAGAATTGTCTCTTCTTGGGAGGATGAAGAGGAAAGGCAAAGGGTGAAGGGCTCTGCGGGATGTCTGTCCCTGGGATGTTGCCCTCAGTCCTGCTCCTCTTGTGCCTTCCCCACAGATGTCTGAGCACGTCGAAGGTGTCAGAGTGGTGTGCGAGGAGCCCCTGCACGTGCAGTCGGAGGACAGGAGGCTGAAGTACTGCTGGAGGTTCAAGGTCCACTCCCAGGTAAGCCCAGCTCCGTGCGGCAGGACCCTGAGAGCTGCCGGCAGCGCCTGCTGCTGTGCACGGTCCTTTGGGGTTTCTTTTTTTTTGCTTATTTAGTTATCATTTCTGCAAGGGGCAATGGATTTTGGGATGTTGCAATGAGGACAAGGGTTGGGTATTTGGAAGCAGCTCAGACGCTGCCATGGAGCCACGTGGGAGGGGTGCAGCCACCGTATCTCCTGTCTCATCTTGTGCAGTGGGACTGAGGTGAACCCAGCTGCCCTCAGCACCTCCCACGCATCGTCACAAATAATGAGATTCAGCCTCTTTCCTGCCCAGGATTTCGTGGGCGTCCGGGGAAAGAGGCTGGGTCTAAACGTCCTCTCCAACTTAGGAGATTTCCTGCTTGTAGCAGATTCCTCAGTTGCTATAAAACCGAAACCTAAGGTTAAGAGCTTAAAATAATTGCTGTGGGGTTGCACAAGGAATACGCTTCTTCCGAGAGGATTTCAAGAGCACCCTAGGTTCAGCTTTCAGTTCCTGCAGCAGCTTTCAGTAGGAAGCTCTGCTGGGAGAACCTCATCAGCTGCTGGGGTCTTCTCTTGGGCTGCCCTCACCGTGTCCCTGTCTTCTCCTCAACCGGCAGAAGGCTCTGCAGCACGTGGCGCTACTGAAGCGGGAACCTGGAGTCAACTTCTCCTTCTCCAAGGATGGGATTTCCCGGGGTCTCCAGTACCTTCAAGGGGAGCACGTGGCCACCCTGCCTTCCTCCCCACCCACCGCGCTGGTGGAGGTCTGCATGGAGTGCTGCACGCTGGGCGTCTTCGAGCAGTGGGTGGTGTTTGACTTCGGCAAACGCCCCGTCCTCATCCAGAAGATCAAGGTGAAGGTGGGTCCGCGGGAGGCCCCCCAGCACGTCCCCGGCAGCCGGGAGAGCAGCTACCCCGTCAACTTTGTGCGATGGGATAGAGGGAACCGGATCATCATTCCCAGCGTGCCAAGGACCAGTGAAGATATGGATCTTCTGGCCAAGTACAAACCTCCTGCTCTCGCGCTGGACTGCCAGCGTGAGGGTAGTGTGACTGTTCCCATCACCCACCTCAACTATCGCGAGAGGATGCACAGCTTCCTATTCCGTGAGGAAGAAGCTGAGCAGGCTCTGATTGCCAAGTAAGTGCCAGGTGTGGATCCAGACGGGTTCCCCCTCGCTATTGTCCTCAGAGCTATCACCAACCCCTGGGACCGTACTGCTACCGATGTCTCTGTCCCTTCTGGGTTGGGTCCTGGGGCACCTTCCCAGAGCAATGGAAACCTCTCAAGACAGATGTCTTGTTTGGGAGTGATAGGAGGGGAGGAGCTGGGTCTCGTCCTGCAGCTGTGGATTAGCTAGAGGCATGATTTCTGTCTCTGTGTGCTCGGGAGGCTGGTGGACCCTGTCTCAGGGTAGGCGGCAATGCTCTCTCTGCAGCAGGGAGGGTGCTTGCACCGATGGTCCATTTCCCTGCTGTTCATTTGGGTGTTTCCTCCTTTCAGACTCAACCTGCGGGTCCTCATCTCGCTGACCCGCATGCTGCAAAGCTTCTCCGTGGGGATGAAGTTTGCCCTCTCTGGTGAGCTGTTTGCTGAAGTGCCTACGCCTTATAACCTCTCACCGGACACAGACGAGGGCTATCTGCTGAGCAGGTCTGTGCCCACTGCTTTCCTGGCCCTTGACCCACCTTTAGACAATCGGGTTTATGAGGTTATTGTGGAGCATAAAGCCACCACGGAGAAGACCATCTGGCTACAGATACCAAAGAGATGCTGCTCCGAGCTGGACTTCAAGCCAAACACCTCCCACAGGGTGGAGATCCAGTTCCAAATCGACCAGCTGCTGTTCCGGCAGTGGCACCAGGCTGTGGATCGCCTGTTGGACGAGAAGCTGGTCCTACCAGACGTCACCAGTTGCACTGTCCCCTACTCTCTTGGGTCACCACAGAAAGGGAACAGCAAGCAGAAACTAGCCATCTCCTTCATCACGGGCCAGACAGCCAGCAGCCGGCAGGTCCCACCTCTTCTCATCTATGGGCCTTTTGGCACGGGGAAGACGTTCACCTTGGCGATGGCCACCATAGAGATCCTCCGGCAGCCCAACTCGCGGGTGCTGATCTGCACGCACACTAACAGGTTAGCAGAGGGGGAGGGAGGAGGTGACTGGAGTCTTACAGGCCTTATGAGGAACGACTGAGAGAGCTGGGGGTGTTTAGCCTGGAGAAGAGGAGGCTGAGGGGAGACCTCATTGCTCTCTACAACTACCTGAAAGGAGGTTGTGGAGAGGAGGGAGCTGGGCTCTTCTCCCAAGTGACAGGGGACAGGACGAGAGGGAATGGCCTCAGGCTCTGCCAGGGGAGGTTCAGGCTGGACATTAGGAAAAAATTTTTCACGGGAAGGGTCATTAGGCACTGGAACAGGTTGCACAGGGAGGTGGTTGATTCACCTTCCCTGGAGGTGTTTAAGGGACGGATGGACGAGGCACTGAGGGACATGGTTTAGTGTTTGATAGGAACGGTTGGACTCAATGAGCCAGTGGGTCTTTTCCAACCTGGTGATTCTACGGTTCTGTGATTCATGGGCTGAGTCCCTGCTCTCGTCTAGCGCTTGCCTGACGGGATGAGCTGAGATGTGGGAGATGGAACATTTTCTTAATACTCATTTTAATTACTGGTTTAGAGAGATCCAGTTTGATTTACTACGCTTTAAACTGCTCTAACGCTTCCTGCTGGGAAGTTGCCTGGCATGGGTGGAAGTCTTTGTGGAAGAGACAGTGTATTCCTGCCCGTTATGAGATGAGGATGGGCTTGGTGAGATGGGTTTTGGTAGCCTTTGCTGTGGACAGAAGCAGCAGAAGCCGTTGCCTGCCCTCCCTGGGATGATGTTGTGCTCCGCTTACCCTCGGAGCCCATCGTGCTCTGCGCGGATGCCAATGGTTTTGACTTTTCCAGGGAGACTTTGGGGGAAGAGGAAATACAGCTCTGGTCTGACTGCCGTTGAATCTCCCTTCTGAGAAACCAGGCCAGGATTGTTAAAATTAGAGCAGTTACACTGAAAAGACTGTCCACACCCGATCCTGCAGGCTGCTACTGCCTGAGTTTTTAATGTATAATAGATGGGTGACTGCTAATCTTAGCCTGTTTCAGGCTGTCTGCTTACACTGAAGGTTCATCTGCAGATCTCGTGTCACCTGCTCAGGCTGGGGATGGTCACCTGTCAGATGAGAGGTGCCGGGTCACGTCAGCGTGACTTTGTCTTAGAGAGAGGCAGGACCACAGCTTTTGTTGAGTATATTGCATTTCTCTGTGTGACCAAGAGATGCCCTAGTCCCGAGTATCAGCTCCTATTTTAAACCGTACTCTCAAAATAAACTTGGAATTGATGGCTGTGTAAACACTGGCTTCTTTGCGCATGTCTGAATATCTCCTGGGACGAGCTTGTTGTCAGCCAGAGCTGGGGAGAGCTTGGGTGCGTGTCAGTGCATGATCATAGAATCATGGAATCACCAGGTTGGAAAAGACTCACTGGATCAAAGGGTCATTAGGCACTGGAATATGCCGCCCAGGGAGGTGGTTGATTCGCCTTCCCTGAANTTTCCTGGGAAAATTTTTTTCCTAATGTCCAGTCTAAACCTCCCCTGGTGGAGCTTGAGGCCATTCCCTCTCGTCCTGTCCCCTGTCCCTTGGGAGAAGAGGCCATTACCCTCCTCTCCACAACCTCCTTTCAGGTAGTTGTAGAGAGCAATGAAGTCTCCCCTCAGCCTCCTCTTCTCCAGGCTAAACACCCCCAGCTCTCTCAGCCGTGCTTTGGGATTACAATCACAGCACGGGGAACGGCACTTACAGTTCCTTGCTAGCTTCCCCTCTTGTTTCCCTGCAGTGCTGCTGACATCTACATCCGGGAGTATTTCCATAACTACGTGATCAAAGGGCATCCGTGGGCTGTTCCCTTGAGGATTATATCTACTGACCGTCCCATCAACATGACAGACCCCATCACTCAGATGTACTGCTGCCTCTCACCAGACCAGCGCTCCTTCCGGCACCCCACGCGGGCAGAGATCGACAGGCACCACATCATTATTACCACCTCCACGTTATCAAAGAACTTGAAGGTTGAACCAGGCTACTTTACCCATATCATGATTGACGAAGCTGCTCAGATGCTGGAGTGTGAAGCTTTAATTCCACTCTCGTATGCCACTTTCAAGACCCGGATTGTCCTCGCTGGGGACCACATGCAGATAACCCCAAAGCTGTTCTGCGTTGGGAATGGCCAATCTGCTGATC
Source organism: Piaya cayana (assembly GCA_013389865.1). NCBI lineage: Eukaryota > Metazoa > Chordata > Aves > Cuculiformes > Coccyzidae > Piaya > Piaya cayana. The sequence continues at coordinate 68,663 of WAAB01018433.1, read as the reverse complement.
ACACCTTGTTAAACCGACTCTTTCAGTTTTACCAGAAGAAGCAGCATGAGGTGGCCGTGAAGAGCAGGATCATCTTCAATGAGAATTACCGTTCCACTGCAGGCATAATTGAGTTTGTCTCCAAGCACTTCTACATTGGCAACGGCAACGCTATCCAAGCCAGTGGGAACATCCTACCCCATCCCGAAATCTACCCGCTTGTGTTCTGCCACGTGTCTGGCGTGGCTGAAAGGGATATGTCCATGATTTCTTGGCACAACTCTTCTGAGATAACACAAGTGATTGAGAAAGTGAAGGAGATCTATCAGAGGTGGCCGGATGAGTGGGGTGTCCGAGATCTGAAGAGGATCTGTGTGGTCTCCCATGGGATGCAGGTGTGTAAGCGAACCACGTGTTCCCCACCTGAAGGGGTGATGTGTGCACTGCTGACTCCTCTCTAAACTCTCCCTAATAAATGCTGGGCTCTATCTATGATAAGCCTGTCTCTGGGGTCTTGCGTGCCACCAGTGGTTTGTCGAGGTGCTCTCCATTTGGGTAGGATGTCAGGGATGGTCGGAGTGGAGGTGCCTCATGGTGATCTGGTTTAGTTGAAGGTTTCTTTCAGGACCCTCTGGGCAGGTTAACTACAGGGCTGAATTCAGCCCAGGACATGTGGCTGCTGTCGGGTAACTTGGGGGACCCGCAGCAGAGCAGGTTGAGGGTCCTCGGTGTTGGGTGGGGGATGTTTCTGAGCTGAAACTGCATTCAGTTCTGCCTATTTCTTCCTTACCAGGTTTCTGCAATGAGACAAGAGCTGAGGAAGAAGCAGCTGCAGGATGTGGTGGTAGAAAACTATGAGAACTTGCCAGGTTTGTGCCTTTTCAATAGCTGGTCATGCCTGGCTGCATTTTGAGGTCTTCTATGTGACAGGGAGAACTTTCCCACTGGTGTTGGTGGACAGGAGAGTCTATCGCAGCTACAGACACTGTGAAATGAACAGGGGGAAGAGGTGCTGGGTCATTAGCAGAGGCCTTGCTGGCATCTTAGTGTTTCCTCCTTGCTAAAATGCAAAATACCGGTCTGATCTTGTGGCAAAATCCCCCTCTGGGAGGGTGAGTGCGGTGCTAGCAAAGCTCCCCTGCCCTTCCCCGTGGCTCTGCCACCGCCGCAGCCCATAAAGCGCCAATTAGGAGGGAGTGCCTGAAAATCCTTTGGCTGATTTCCATCCCCTTCTGATTGGCAATTCTGTGATTTTGTCCTTTCCTTGGTGAGTAAGATTTCTCACTGAATTCAATCCCCACCCAACTGTCGACTCGTTTCAAATATATGGGATGTTGCTTTGTAGGAGGGTGAAAACCCTGTATGTGCGATTCCAGGGCCCTGAGCATGTGTGAATCATGTGAAGCCCCAAGTACCAGTGGGGGAGGCTGGAAATAGAAGGGAATTGAAACCAGGACGGCCTGTGGGTACCAGTCACAGCAACAAATCACAGCATTGCTCGCCAAAGGAGGATTCTGTGGCTCTGGATGACGAGAGGAGGATAGGGCTGGTTTTGTCCTCAAGGACTTAGTTTATGACTCATCCGTGCTTTTATTATTATTTTTTTTTATGGTGCAGCTGGGACTCCTCGTGGTGAGAATAACCAACCCCTGGGGCGTGTTTTGGATCACCACACCCTTTCTTTGCAGTCTCTTCCCAGCTCTGAAATCACCAGGGTGCCTCTTGCTGTTTGTTATTTGTTGCCCGATCAGCAGGGCTGCCCTTGAGGGGAGAGGGATTCTTGTGAACCATCACCGCTCTTGTTCCTGCAAGGCCCTTGGGTCTTGGAGGATTTTGGGATTCACAGAAAACTCCGCCTGTGTTTGTGAGGAGTGGCTGCCGGGGCTGCCGGTTGCACTGTGCGTATGGGGCTGCTCCATGGGCACTCAAGGCCGCACTCGTCCAGTGCCTCTCCTGTCTCTCCTGCCCTTCCCTGCCTGGTGCTCAGGTGCTGATGGTTTGTGGTGTCCATCCCTGGTTCATGCTTGGAGGCCCTCATGATCCCCAAGAGTTGCTTTGTTTGCATCTGTGACTCCCATGACTCAACCAAGCAAGGTTGCATCAGCCCCCGGTGACGTAACACAACACAGCTGGGTGGAGTGCTGGGTGGCAGCCAGGCAGGGGCTTCCCCGTTGAGCTCCTGTGAGTGACTTCTCTCTTGTCCCCTCTGGTGCAGGGCGGGAGTTCCGGGTCATCATCATCAGCACAGTCCATACCAGCGAGAGTCTGCGTATCTCAGCCTCTCACCATCTCGAGTTCTTCAACGAAGCCAGAGTGCTCAACACGATCATGACCCGGGCTCAGTCGCTGGTTGTTGCGGTGGGAGACGCCGTGGCCTTGTGCTCCCACGGCCAGTGCAGGAAGGTGTGGAAGCGCTTCATCCAGCAGTGCATCGAGAAGGGGAGCGTCTTCCCAGAGAACCTGACCATGGCCCAAATCAAACAGGCTGCGTGCGACAAGGAGAGCTGGAGCAGAAGGAGCCCAGAGAGGGACGAGGAGGACAGTGACACAGATTCCTGGAGCTCTGAGGATGAAAGCGTGAATCCCGACGACCCCATCCTCCAGGAGCTCTTAGATGAGAGCAAGAACGTGCTGGTGACGGTGTCTGAAGAAGGGCTGCTGAACGTGAAGTCTGAGGCTTCAGCCCAGTGGGAGCGCAGGCAGGAATATGTTAGCTTCTCTTCCCAGATGATGCAAGACTACCTGCATATGCACCCCAAAATGTACAAGAGATGTGAGCTGGTCAAAGAAGGGTTCGACAGAGCTTCTGCCTTCACCCTCGATGACTCCCCAGCTGTGACAATTCAGATCAAAGGCAGAGTTAACTGCGGGACGGCTTTCACTGGGGATGAGGTGCTCGTGGAAATCCTGCAGAGCAGTACGACCGACAGCGGCAGCCACCGCCCTCAGGGGAAGGTTGTGGGCATCTTCAAGCGTGGGGAGAGAGAACGGACCTTCATCTGCATGATGGACGAATTCGATCCCCGGGTGATGATACCCATCGACCCCACTGTCACCAAAATATTTGTCCCGGGGCTGAAAGAGAAACCCAACGTTATTCCCATCCGCAGGCTTGTCAATGGAAAGTACCAAGTGGTCAGCTGTGAGAAGATCAGCCAGAAGACAAGGAGATGCCAGTTCTTCTGTGTCCGGGTTATCTCCTGGAGGGAAGGGTTTTACTACCCTTTGGGGGTAATAACGGAGATTCTGCACGCGGCATTGACTTTGGAAGAAGGCTTGAAGATCCTTGAGCTGGAGTATGGTTTGGAGAAGAAATACCCACCTGCTGTCACCAGGGACTCGGCCAAATACACCTCCAACAGCAAACTAAACCTCACCAAGGAAAATCTGAAGGACTGTCGGAGTTACCCGACCTTCACTGTTGACCCCCTGGGTGCCAGGGATTTGGACGACGCCATCAGCGTTAGGGATCTGGGGCGTCAGTATGAGATTGGGATCCACATTGCAGACGTGGCTGGCATCATTCCCAAAGGCAGCGCCTTGGACCTGGAAGCGAAGAAGCGGGGTGTTACCTACTATGCTCCCAACCAGGAGCCTCTGTCCATGTTCCCACCCCACATTAGCCAAGACGTCTGCAGCCTCCTGCCGCAGAAAGATCGCCGGGTGATCTCCTTGTTCATCACCATAGAAAAGAAGACTGATGAGATGTTAAAGGAAGTCTTCACCACTTCTGTGATCCGCTCAGACAGGCAGCTCTCCTATGAAGAGGCAGAAGTCTGCATTAAGGACCACTACAAGCGAGCGGGAGGCACGCTTCATTTCAGTACTCTAGAGGACTGCATAGCTGTGGCTTATCACTTCTCGAGGGTCCATCGGAAGTTGCGGCTGCAGGAGGACTGTTTCTACGACCAGCTGGATGAGGAAAGCTCCCCAGGTAACAGAGGTTCCCATCAGATGATCGAGGAGTTAATGATCATGTTCAACAGTTTCGTGGCTGAGTTCCTCACCAACCAGGAGGGCACCAGGAGTGTCACTCCTCTGCGCTGTCAGAGCGAGCCAAACCCTCAACAGTTAACAGCCATGAGAAACAAGTACAGCCACATTCTCCCTTTGTCCATCCATCTCTCACACCACCTGGGGGCGGTGCCTCCTGACCAAGACTACGCTAAAACCGTGGAGTTCAGTCTCCTGGCCCCCGTCTGGAAGCATCTGCTGTCAGCTGTTAAAGACGGTGACTTCCACAAGATGCTAGACCTTATCGTTACTGACGACATCCACCCGAAGCTGGCCCCCGTGGCCCTGGAGTTCAGGAGGCTGCTGGGTCGCTCCTATTTCAGTCGCTCCAACTCTACCGTCCAGTCGAAAGCGGGCCACTACTCCCTGCACGTGGACTCTTACACCTGGGCTTCCTCTCCCATCCGCCGTTACATGGACGTCGTGCTCCAGCGGCACCTTCATTCCGTGCTTCGCAAGAAGCCCATCATCTATTCTTCAGATGACATTGACCTCCTCTGTCATGACTTCAACAGGAAGAATTCCCAGGCGATGACGTACGAGAAGAGAGCCCGCTGCCTGCAGATGGCCACCCAGCTGAAGGGCCAGGTCCTGCAGAAGATCGCCTTCGTAGTTGGGGTCACGGAGATGAGCAAGGATTTTAAAGTCCTGTTTCCACTGAACAAAGAGAGTCTTCCGGATCCCCAGAATATTAGCTACAGGTCCCTGCAGCTGATAGAGCAGCCCACGTTCATCCAGCAGCGGAACAGCATCAGACTGATGTGGAAGAGGAGGGTGTACTCTGCAGAGTCGATGAAGGACCACAGCCTGCGGGAGGGACCTCTCCGCGACCACAGCGTCAGCCTGTTTGGCACGCAGACATGGCGAGACGTGCTCAAAGCCATCAAGAATGAGGATTTTGAGACCGCGGCTTTCCTCCTGAAGAACAGCAAGGAGCTGTACCAGCAGAACATGGGCTGGGTAAGGAAGAGCCACTGCTCGCATTACATGGAGCTCTCCCTGGAGCTGACCACCGGTAACACGCTGCACTTCCAGCTCACCACTGATGTCTACCGGGGTTTTCTGGTGCCCTTCGTTCAGCTGTGGTGTGTGACGCCGGGCTTTGACGTCTGCCTGCAGCACACAGAAAAGCCTATCGATTGCTTCTCCGCCTACGCCACCCTGCCATCCAAAGACAAGTACAAAAACGCCGCGGAGTACAGCAAGGTGTGGATGCCCATGAGTGCCATGGAGTCTGCTTTTTGTGCGGTGGCTGAGAACGACTCGATTGTCCTCCACGATGTCAGAATCACCTGGGCAAAGCAAAGGACGAGAAAGGGGCAGCTCCAAGGGAGTTTCGCTCTAAACAAAAAATGTTTGGAGGACTGCTCCATCGACGTGGACTTCTGCCACTGTTACTTGTGCATTCGCTTAGGTGGGCTGAAGGTTGGGAGCCTTCAAGAGGATGAGGAATATCTTTGCCAGGGCCTCCAGAATCTGACTTTTCTGAACAAGGGTAGGTCAGAAAGCAGACTTGTGGTTGATCCTGATACCTACACCTGGGTGGCACACGGGGTCACCGAAGAGTTCAGCGACGATGAGAAGTCAGATAGGTCTAGTGAGCAGACCATAAATTTTTACATCCACTACCTGTCTATGGAGAACATTCCTGTGGAGATCTCGCAGGCCTCTGCGAAGTTCACGGTGGAGCTCATACCAAAGATGCTGCCAGACATGTAAGTGTGCTTCGTGGTCACGCCCTGGTTAACCTGTCCCTGCCCAGCTCCAACCGGCCACGCTGTGGGGCTGTTGACACTTGGTGGTGTGGTTGCATTTCTCAGTTCTGATCTCCAGACACCTTCTGGTTGACCTTGAGGAGGGGAATGTGTCGTGCTGAAATCGCCCTGCTGTCTGTTTCTTATGTTACTGGATTGCTGCAATGTGTGTCATAAAAGGCAGCGTGGAGCCCCGGACCAGGGTTTGCTTAGCAGACGTGCTCCCTCATTTCCCAGTCTTTCCCCTTTTGTTGTTGCTGTGAAGTGAGATCGGGTCTTATTAAAGCAAAGCTGTGGTCTAGTTTGCCCTTCTTTGTACACACCATGGATTGCCACACGCCCAGGGCTGCTGTAGCTTTTCTGGGGCAGAATGTGCTTGCTTTTGTATTGTGGATTTTAGGAAAAAAATTGGAAGCTGATCCAATAAAATGGGGTGAGTCATGATGAAATGTAGTCTGGACACAAGTTGTGTTCCCTGCTCTCAAGGGATCTTGGCAGGCTCAGCTCTCTATTGAGAAATAGTCCCAGATGCAAAAAGGTGGAATAGGAGTTGTTCTGGTTTAAATTCTTTGTTGGAAGGATTTCAGAAAGCCACCCGTGTCCTGGGCTGCATCCACAGCAGTGGGGCCAGCAGGGTGAGGGAGGGGGATTCTGCCTCTCTGCTCTGCTCCAGTGAGATCCCACCTGGAGCCCTGCGTCCAGTTCTGGAGTCCCCAACATAAGAAGGAGATGGAGCTGTTGGANCTGCTGTGAGGGTGGGGAGTCCCTCCCCCAGGTTACCCAGAGCAGAGGTGGCTGCCCCATCCCTGGGGGTGTTCAAGGCCATGTTGGATGGGGCTGGGAGCAACGAGATACAGCAGGAGGTGTTTGTAACTGGATGGGTTTTGGGGTCCCTTCTAACCCAAACCACTCCATGATTCTACAATTTAACACAGTGCCAAAGCAGAGTGAAAGAATAAACAGGACTGTTGTACAAGGCTGTATTACAAGTTTCATGTTTTAAGCCTTTTCCCATTCATTCTTATTTTCTCTTGTCTGTCAGACGGAAAGAAAAGGCAATTTGGAAGCTTAAGTATGCGTCCGAGCTTGCTAAAAGCATCGCCCTGGGCCATGAACCTCCTAAAAAAGGTAGGTGCAAATATTCTCTGTGGCAGCTGCTTGAGGCCAGGCAGGGTTCCCGGTGGCTTCTGTGGTCCTTGCTGTAGGGGTTACGCTTCCAACCCAGGGCGTCCCCCTGCCGAGGGGAGGTTACAGGGGTGCAGGATGCTCTGCTGGAGAAAGGTGACACAGGTGGATTTTTAGGTCCCAAAGCCAGCAGGCAGAACCCTTTGGCATAGGACAAAGATTACTTTTAGGTGATCTTGTTCATGGGACGCAACTGCCTGGTACCTGCTGCACCCTCAGGTTAAATCGTTTGTGTGTCAAACCTTCTTTAAATTTATTTTCTTGGCTCTTTGCCGTAACAGTGACAACGTCCAAACTCCTGCAGCAAAAATCCTTTGATCTCCCCGGCAGCCACAGGAAACTCAACCAGAGTCAGAACCAGGCTATTCTAAATGCCCTGAGAAAACCTTTCACCCTCATCCAAGGCCCACCAGGTAAGACTGGGTGGGTGTCCGTGCCTGCTTCGTTTTGATGGGCAGCTTAGAGCTAATCTGTTGCTTTCATAGAATCATTTAGGTTGGGAAAGACTCTTAAGATCATTCAGTCTGACTGTCAGCCTAGTGCTACCAAACCCCCCACTAATCCATGTAGGTTGAGAGCAGCCCTGAAGAGAAAGGCTCAATGTGAGCCAGCAATATGTGCTTGCAGCCCAGAAAGCCAACGGTGTCTTGGATATCCCGTGCCTGGAGGTGTTCAAGGCCAGGTTGGATGGGGCTTGAAGCAACCTGATCCAGTGGGAGGTGTCTCTGCCAATGGCAGGGGAATTGGAACTGAATGGGCTTTAAGGTCCCTTCCAATCCAAACCATTCCATGATTCTATGTCCCTAAGTGCCATGTCTACACGTCTTTTAAACTCCTCTGGGTCTGGTGACTCAGCCACTTCCCTGGGCAGCCTTTCCATACTACCCTTGATGAGACAGGAGAAGGTAGTGCGGGCTGGCATCACCCACAGCTGTTCAACACGTTCCCCTTGGTTCTTGGTTTTATTTCACGGCTGACCCTCCTGATGCAGGTCTAAGAACTTGGGTGTCGCTGTTAAAATGTTCTCAGCAACCTCCTCGCTTTTCTAGGCACAGGGAAAACCGTTGTTGGAACTCACATTGTCTACTGGTTCCATCAGCTGAACAAGGATTGTGTCAAGAAGGATCAAACAGCATCCTCTGAAGAAGGAAAATACATCCTGTACTGTGGCCCATCCAACAAGTCTGTTGATGTTGTGGCTGGTAACTATTGGTTTTAAGCCCTCGAAGCAGAGTGTACTGGTGGAAGGAAGAACACGTGACTGTGAGTGGGAGGCTGGGAGGCAGGAGGGGCCTAAAGCAGGGCTGGTCCTAAGGGAAGACCCCTCACTGCAGGGCGAGGAACCCATACAGGTGGAGTTATGAGAAGAGGCAAGCGCGTGGTGAACGCTGGGCACCTTACAGGCCGTGAGCCTTCTCCTCATGGCTGGTGCCTGGTGCTCTCTGAGCAGACCTGTTCTCCCTCCCCAGAGATGCTGCTGAAGATGAAGGAACTGAAACCCCTGAGGGTTTATGGGGAGGCCATGGAGGCGATGGAATATCCTTACCCAGGGAGCAACCGGCACATCAGCCGAAAAACCCTGCGGGATGCAAAGCCAAAGCGTGAGCTCAGGTAGGACCGTTGGTCCCTCAGGCTCTGAGAGTGCTGGGACACGATGTTTTCTGCACTATTAAGCTGAACAAGCCAGGGGAAATGCAGTTTCTGCTTTGCTGCTTTGGAGCAGCACTATGAACCTGCTTCAAGTGGAGGTGTACGGTCCAGTGTTGGACTTAGTCAGGAAACTCAGGTTGTTGAAAACATCTTTCAGCTCTCTTTTGAACAACTCTAAAAGGCTCTGACTTCATCCCTGCCTGCAACTGCTAATGAATGTGGTTGTGTTTTGCGTCCTCAAAGGTGAACTAAGTGCTAGGTCTATAAAGACAGAAAGCTCTGGTTGTGACTTCTTCAGCTGGCAGGGTTTCTCCACATAGACAGGTGTGGTCTGCTTCATTGCAGAAGAGATCGCTTGGGTCTGTGTTAGAAAATATTTATGTATTGACTCTTTATTCAGCGAAATAATCCTGCATCATCGCATCCGGCGGCCACCCAACCCTCATTGGCGTGAGATCTGTGACTTTGATGCTCGGATGAAGAGGGGAGAGCAGATAACAGAAGAAGAAACAAAGAAGTGAGTAAGAAAGAGACCCTGGTGAGAGACAGCTGGCTTTGGCCGTGTGCCACCTCTGGAGCACTGCCCGAAGGAGCCCAGTGCTGCAATCTCCTCCCTCTGCGAGAAGAGATTTGGGCTGTGCTTGTTGAGTCTCAGCTGACACGAACTGATAAACCATATGAAAAGTTCTGGGTTTGTCTTGGCTTGTGAAGCCAGGGGGCAAGGTGGAAACATCAGGGCGGGTTAATAAGCCGTGTGTTTGGAATAATGATAAGAGGAGATTACCTCGGGGCTAGGGGTACAGTGCAGAGCCTCAGTGTCGCTTCTGCTCTGGTGACACATTATGTGTGTGTGACACTTGCATTGTCTGCCCTGAGCCTCTTCCTCGTTGAGTTCAAGACAAAGTACATTTCCCAGTGCCCATCCAGAGTCCTTTTCTGTGAACACCGGCTCATTCTGGGGAGGGAGGTAGAGCCATAGTAATTTGGGAATGTATAACCTCTGCCTGGTTCTGGCATGAGGAACTTGGAAATGTTTCCCTTCTGCATAACCTGGTGTCTTCCATGTCAACCGCCAGGTACAAAGGTCACTTGTTAGCGGCTCGTAGTTATGAACTGATGAAGCACAATGTCATCCTGTGCACGTGCTCTGCTGCGTCTGCCGGCTCCCTGGAGAAGCTCAGTGTCAAGCAGATAATCATCGACGAGTGTGCCATGTCCACAGAGCCTGAAACCCTCATCCCCTTGGTCAGCCACTGCCATGCTGAGAAGGTAAGGCCTTTCCAAAGATGTGTCTCTAGGATGGCTGCACAGGGCTCTCGAATCTCTGCATCTTTCACCCTCCCCATGCTGCTCTTCTCAGTTTTACCAGGTCTTAAGGCTGTTCTTTGTAGTATCTGTGGCGGAGTATCGATGATTCAGCCTTCAGGGAGTCATTCCCTCTCACGTATAACTCCGCTAACTGTAACTGAAGTCTTGAGAGAGGTCCACACAGTCTATGAGTATTCTCACTAGATACGTGAGCTGTGTGTTATTTGTGCATGTTGCATAAAACAGTCATAAGACATAGAATCATAGAACAACATGGTTGGAAGAGACCCACCAGATCATCAAGTCCAACCATTCCTATCAAACACTAAACCATATCCCTCAGCACCNAGGCCTGTTCTCCAGCCCCTTCACCAGCTTTGTTGCTCTTCTCTGGACTCGCTCCAGAGCCTCAACATCCTTCTTGTGGTGAGGGGCCCACAACTGCACACAGGATTCAAGGAGCGGTCTCACCAGTGCGAAGTACAGAGGGAGAAGAACCTCCCTGGACCTGCTGGTCACGTCATTTCTGATACAAGCCAGGATGCCGTTGGCCTTGGCCGCCCGGGCACGCTGCTGGCTCAGGTGACATGCTGCAGGCCTGAGAGCTGAGGTGAAGAACTATTGTGCCTGCTTGCTTCTAGCTGTGTGGGTCATCTCAGCTCCTTGTCTTCAGTCACACTTGTGCTGTCTGCTCTAAACTTGCTCTTGGCCTTCTGCAAGAGAAAACAAGTGGTGGTGGGGCTAGATACCTGGTGGGTGGGTATCACTGCTACCAAAAAATGTGCTGACCCAGGCCCAAAGCGGTGAGAAGAATAGAGCAGATCACAGTAGACTGACTATGTGATATCCCTCTCCTGTCAGATGGGAACAAGGCTCCACATTATCTGGGTCAGGATCTTTATGTAACACGGCCTTTGACTGAGGTTGCTGTAACCATACCATAAACAAGTAGCGACAAATGTCTGTGTGCAAATAACTTTTCAAAGACCTGATTGCCTTCGTTAGTGCCGCCACCCTCACAGCTGAGGTGTCCACTCTTCATTCCAGGTTGTTTTGCTTGGGGATCACAAACAGCTGCGGCCCGTGGTCAACCATGACTTCTGCAAGAGTCTTGGCATGGAGAAGTCTCTCTTTGAGCGCTACCGGAGTCAGGCGTGGATGTTGGATACCCAGTACCGCATGGTGAGGCCCTCAAGTGGATTGACTTTTCTCCATCATGGAAATGCTTGTCTTGGATACTGTCCGTTAGTGTTTTCCCTTCCTAGAATAATGATGCAGGTGCCTAGTGCACTGCAGGTCGAACCTGCAGGTTGAGTGTTTCCTTTCCTTGTTGTTCACTTCATTTTCTCCCCTTTTCTCTGCCAGCACAAAGCCATTTGTGAGTTCCCATCCCAGGAGTTTTATGAAATGCGTCTGAAAACGTGCCCCCAGCTTCTTCGTAAACCCAGTGTCTTCCATCACAAAGATAACGGCTGCTGCCCCATCATCTTCGGACACTTGGAGGGGAAGGAGCAGAGCCTCATGATTTCTACTGAGGAAGGAAATGAGAACTCCAAAGCTAACCCAGAAGAAGCAGAGCAGGCGGTGAGGAGGGTCTTAGGGTATTGCTGGAGATGCAGAATGGGAGGTTGTTGCATAGAGGGGCTGCAGGGATCATCGAGGGGCAATGGGTATTGATACAGGATAAAGATCAGTGGGGTACAGTGTCTGCCTGATGTCTTCTTGGATCTGGAGCGTGCCAGGATGCTCCTGGCCAGAGGCGGCTGTAGGGAAGGACCCGGAGCAGGGCCAGCAGCATAGCCTGACACCGTTGCTGCCCTGGGGACAGGGTGCTGGAGGGCTGGTTCCCTCCTGCCCCCGCTCCCAGGTGAGCAGGACCCTCCTGTCCCCAGGTAAGGCTGGCGAAGCAGTTGACACTAGATGGCACCATCCGGCCGGAGAGCATCGCCATCCTGAGCCCCTACAGCGCCCAAGTGTCCGAGATCAGCAAGAGCCTCCTGAGAGAGGGCGTCTGTGGGGTCACCGTCTGCACCATCACCAAGAGTCAAGGTGAGGCTGGCAGGAGAGGGGAGGACCAGTTCTGTTCTCTCCTCTGCCTTCCTGAGGGCTGAAGCGACTTCTCACAGAGATGGTCTTTGAGCAGGTCCTACACCAAGGTCATTTCTGCCATGGAGGAAACATCTCTGGGGCAGATTTCTGAGTGATTTGTCATTATAATAAATCCTTTGGAAACCGCTGGAGTGCCCAGGCAGGGCGGGAACGATGAAGGTAGGAAGGTGGAGGACGTCTGACTGGGCTGCTGAAGAGCTGCCATAGCACATTCTCTTTGGAGACCAATGATGAGGAATCCAGTGACCTCAAAACTGGAGGAACTCAAAGAAGCTGCAGTTCTGTGTGTCTGCTGCAGAGAAATGAGTGTCTTGTGGGGTGGAGGGGAGGCCAGATGCTTCCTTCTAAAAAAAAACCAAAAACCTGTTTCAATCCTGCTTTCTAGGAAGCGAGTGGAGATACGTGATCCTGTCGACCGTCCGCTCCTGCCCCCGGTCAGAGATTGATAGGAAGCCCACAAAGAGCTGGCAGAAGAAATACCTGGGCTTTATTACCGACCCAAACCAGGTCAACGTCGGCATCACACGAGCTCAGGAAGGACTCTGCATTTTAGGTGGGTCTCCTGGGAGCAGGGACAGCTCTACAGCAGAAGAGGGTGCTTGGGTAAAGGAGTGGAAATGCAAACTAGTACTACCAATGGTCTTGCTTTTTTCTTCTGTGGTTTCAAAACTGGGCAGCCTGAGCAAAGCAGAGATCGTGTGGGGCTCATGCGTAGCACGTGTAATTAGTTTTTCTCAGCCTCTGGTTCAGACCACGGTGTTTCCATTGCTTGTGTGCTAGAGCTCTCTCCTAACAGAATGCGGTGGCTCCTAATCACGCAGGTGTAGGCTGCGATGTGTAGGGAGGCTGCTCGCAGAGCCGTGCTGGGAGTTCACAGAGCGCTGGCTAAAGGAAACATCCCTGCAAGTTATCGTAGAATCATGGAATGGTTTGAGTTGGAAGGGACCTTATAGATCATCTAATTCTACACCCCTGCCCTGGGCAGGGACACCTCCCACTGGACCAGGGGGCTCAAAGCTCCATCCAACCTGGCCTTGAACACCTCCAGGGATGGGGCAGCCACCACTGCTCTGGGCAGCCTGGGCCAGGGCCTCCCCACCCTCAGCGTGAAGAATTTACTCCTAATGTCTAATCTAAATATTCCCCCTTCCAATTTATAACCATTCTCCCTCATCCTAGCGCTCCATGCCTTATCCAGCACCCACAGCCTCGAGCTGATAGACAGAAGTTTGTATCATCTGAGCCTCTCTTCTGGCCACTAATTCACTGCCCCCCTTCCCAACAGGGAACCGGTACCTCCTAGAGAGCAACCTCTTGTGGAAGAGGCTCCTTCAGCATTACCGGCAGCACAAATGCTATGCGGCAGCACAGGGAATTTTAGTCAGGAGGACTCCAGCCTTCCGCCGGTGAGGATGGGTCGTACCTTGATGAGTCCATCCCTCTATGTGAGCTGCGTTTCGTGTGCCTTGGGAAGGACGCAACCTTTCCATTCCTTAATCACCCACGGAGCCAAACGCAATGGGGGAGCCCGGATCGTCCCCTGCACGGTGACTCCGCGCGGGCTTTGGCATCGTGGGGTTTTTAATCAAACCTTGAACAGGAACCTTCAGCTCTAGCAAACCAAAAAAGCATTGGCAATGGGTGGATGGGGTGTGACTTTATTGATGAAGATGCTGTTTTTTAACTGGGGGATGTTCAGCGGAGCCCCCCGACCTCTCTGCCAGTGCAGCTGCGCCTTGGGGACTAAACACTCGCTCCGTTTGTCACGGGTGGAACGACCGTGTGCAACGGAGCCGCCTGGTGAGCTGCGATTTGTTGTAGAGGATCAAAGCTTCTGAGTGCTACCACTCATGTTAAAACCAAGGCCAGGGGATTTTTTAAGGCTTCTCATTTCTCGAAGCAGAAAAAAACACATTCCGGGGGGGGGGGATTTTGTTCTTTTTTTTTTTTTTTAAATGAAGAAAGAAAGCAAAGAAAGAACCACGTACCACTCTTTGTGTAGCTCGCTGTTCTCTGAGCTGTAAATATCCCAGAGCCAAGGCCAAGTTGATGTTGTAAATAGATTTACTTATTCTTTATGTGAAGGAGGTTGTCTCACCAGTGTGAAGTTAATGAAACCCAAGGACGGCTCCTACCAGGAAACATTGGAATTTGTACACGTATTTTAAATCGTGCTGGGTTTTATTTGAAACCTCTTCCAGCAAAAGCTCCCCTTTCCTACCCCGGATTTTTTTTAAAAGCTCCTTCTAATTTATTACTTTTTAACTCTGTGGATTTGTTTCACAGTCTTACGGCCTGACTTTTTAAGAGAAGTTATGTAAATTTGGTAAGTGTACCACGGCATACAGAGATGTGTATAATGTATTTTTTTACGTTAAGTAGCCAAACTGCTGTAAACTGGAAGCTGTGACCAGCAAAGGCTGCGTTGGCCCCGTAACGCGTGGCTGATGCAGACACGGAGCAGCAAGGTGGTGCTTTCTGCTGATGCACAGAGCTGCTTTTTGGAGCACGATGGTGGTATAGAGGGAGGGGTGATGTCCTTCCTCTCATTTCGGTTCTGAATGTATGAAGTGCCTGCCTCAGCTCTCCCTGAGCCCACACGCTTGGCTGTCTCTAGACGTTTGCGTGTGACGGAGCCAAGATGCAGTCACGGGGTGGTTTTGCTCCGAGTGTGTCCTTGGCGTGAGGGAGGGGTCCCCGTGACTCCGCGGTGCTATGGCAGGGATGAATTCGGCCCTGTGTTTGCAGCTGAAAATGCAGCTTGGCTCTTTCTAGTGTGGAGGAACGTGCAATAAGAAAGCATCGTGTCTGGAAAAGTCCTTGCTGAACACTGTGTTTCTTCTCGTGGCTCTTGTCTTAGTTTTTCACTCAAGGACCTGTGGAGAAATTTTGCTGTTCTCTTCCTTATTTTAAACCACATTCCTGCACTCCTGCCTTGGGTGGGTTTGCACGCTAGGATCAAGGAATGGTTTGGGCTGGAAGGGACCTTAAAGCCCATCCAATTCCAACCCCTCTGCCATGGGCAGGGACACTTCCCGCTGGATCAGGTTGTTCAAAGCCTCATCCAACCTGGCTTGCTCTTGTAGCATAATAACGGGCAGGTGGCTGGTGAGTCCAGAAGGGACAAAAGTCCCTAGGAAGCACCTTCTGCTTGTTTTAAAGATGGTTAATTAAAAAAAATGGTAAGAAGTAAAGTTCATTATTCCTCTTTGGAGTCATCCTGGCTGGGGTCTTAAAGATTCTGCACCAGCTGGATTTTGCAAATAATATTGCAATTCCAAAATAAGCCAGCATGGGAATAGTTTTCTGGACCATTGAAACACGATTTTGTGTCTCCGAGGTGAGGGAATTGCATGAGATGCTAGAATTGCTGAGATAAACGCTTTACTGTGACACCAGCCTGATTCTGACACGGTCACCTTCGTCCCTTTAGAATCAGTGGATCTCATTTTCCTGATCTAATGTCCGCCAAGAGTCTGTCCCCTGTTTTGTTTTGCTAGTTATTTCATTACACGTGTTGTAAATGAGGAGTCTCGCTTAGGAGTCTGCGCTTGCAAGTGTAGTGGCTTAGTCCGATGCTTTTATGGGGGGTATTTATAGACCGAGAGAGAGAGAGAGACCTTGCAAAGCATCTCTCCACTCTTAGTGGGGAAAAAGTGCTGCTACTCCTTGGAGAGCAAAGCCGAGACTCAAACGCTTTTCTTGGTCACCTCTGTGCTGCAAGACAGTTACATTTTATTTTTTTTTGTTCCTCTGAAGATGTGTTTTGTGACGGGTATTTAGAAAATGCTGCCTTGGACCACCCAGCAGGAGGAACAGCCGGGCTGGGGCTTGGGCTGTCTGGGCTGGGAACAGGTACCTGCAGAGTTGGTCGCGCAGCTGGAATAAGTCAGGGATAGCAGAAAGTGCCATTAGTTGAACTTTTTATAGACTGTTAGTGACAGTGGAATGTCCCGTTCTTGTCCTTTTGCTCATGGATAGAGAGAATCATAGCAGTTAATCGAGGAAAAAAAGCGCAAAGTGCCCTGGTTTCGCTTGCACACAGAGCTTTGAATTGACATTTGAAAGAATTTTACATTCAAGCACATATTCTTAAAATACTTCAACCACAAACCCCGCCAACTCTTTGGTGATTCCAGTAGGAAAGTGCTTGTCGGCACGGTGCACAGAGTCCCTGTCCCACCGCAGGCTCTGCGGTTCCTGCAGCTCACAGACAAAAGAACATTGGTGCAGGACACAAATGTTGGCTCATGATTTCCTTGGTACTGGCTCGAGCTCGAGCCAAGGCTGAGCAAGGGGAAGCTGTGCGTGTAGCCGGCCTGCGATGATCCATGCGGTTGCAGTCGTCACCCCGTGTCCCGCTCGGATGGGGGTGAAAGGCGCCCAGAAATGAGAAACCTCCCCTTGGCACCAGCTGGTAGATTGGAGCCCACGGGTCTCTCTGTGAGGAGCTGGATGGGTCTGTGTAGGACAATCAATTTACTGCAATAAATTCTTGGGGTTTTTAAACTAGAAATGAAATGTTAACAGTCATGAAGTGTAAATTAAGGAACTTTAACCGTGGCGGGTTTATATCTTTTTGTATGTCTGTGACTTGCAGCAAACCTCAGATGACGTTTTGGATAGAAATATTTTTACTTGCTACTACTCGAACTACTTGCTACAAACCTCAACATTCCTTTTTTTTTTTTTCTTGATATTTAAGCCATAATTGTAAAAATTATTTGAATTTATTTAAATAATAAATTTTATTACTGAAAAGTCTGTTTGTGTGGCCGTTTCACTGGAGCCTGCGTGGAAGCGGCTCTGTATGGAAATGAGGGAAAGGAGATTGTTTTAACACGTTGGGCGTGTGGCTGCATTACCCTTCCCTGTTTGTTGTGGGGGTTTGGGGGGTGGTTGGAGTGGTTGTTGTGGTGTTTTTTAATCAGAGTGATCTTACCATGCACCGTAGAGGAGTGGGTATTTAATCCTGTTTAGGTAACCGTAAGGCACAGGGTGTAGAGGGTGAGAGGAATCAGGGGTGGTGATAAGGTTGGAGAGTGATTTGAAGAGTTTAGGATTTGGTTTGTGTTCGGAAGGAAGGATGTGGAGGGGAAAAAAATAACCTGAGGCGAAAAAAACGAACACCACAGGGGCAAGAAGGGTGGCACTGGGCAGTTTGTGATGGATGAAAAGCTCTGGAGGATGGAACACACTGCACCTCGAATCTGGGGTCCAGTTTTGGGCCTCTCAGAGATATTGAGCTGCTGGAGCGGATCTGGAGAAGGGGAACTGAGCTGTTGAAGGGTCTAGAGCACAGGATTTATGAGGAGCATCTGAGGGAACCGGGATTGTTTAGGCTAGAGAAGAGGAGGCTGAAGGGTGACCCTGTTGCTCTCTACAACTACCTAAAAGGAGGTTGCGGTGAGGTGGGTACTGGGCTCTTCTCCCAAGTAACAAGTGATAGAATGAGAAGAAATGGCCTCAAGTCGTGCCAGGGGAGGTTTAGATTGGATATTAGGAAAAAATTCTTTACTGAAAGAGGGGTGAAGCCCTGGTAGAGGCTGCCCAGGGCAGTGGGGGAGTCGCCATCCCTGGAGGGGTTCAAGAAGTGTGTGGCTGTGGCACTTAGGGACATGGTTTGGTAGGCACAGTGGGGTTGCATTGATGGTTGGACTGGGTGATCTTGGAGGTCTTTTCCAACTTTAATGACTCTATGAGGAGGAGCCTAGGGAGGAGCCCTCTAGCAGGAGCCTAGGGAGGTGTTTCCATCCCCTGTGCTTTGCACCCAGGGTGTCCTGCGAGGCTGCCTGCTTCCCGCTGCTCCTACCTGTGCATCCTGGCCGTGGGAAGTGAGTGAAGCTGCCTAAGGATGTCAGTTTGTGTGAGGAATTAGTAATGGGCACTGTTAACCTGGAGAGATTTGGGGAAGGCGCTCGTAAAATTGTTGTTGGAAACAGAACAGGCTCAGTTGCACACCAAGTGTTTCAAAAGAAGCTTTTCTCATTAACCTGTTTCAAATAGATAAAATGAGAGACATCCTCCTGTCCACTCCCTCATCATTCTGCCACACAAGCTTTGCCGACGGCTTCTTCTGCGTCGGTGGTTGTTGTCAGTGTGATACTGTCGTGCCATTTCACAAGGATGAAGTTCTGAGTCTCTGGTCTTCCAATCGTAAACTCATAGGACCTGCCAGGCAGCAGGTCCTTGACTACGCACGAGGTGGAGGTGACTTCTTGAATCCTACTGTATCTGATTTCTCTATGAATCTCGCTGGTCAGTAACTTGAGGTGCAGTTCATACTGTTCGAGGTGTGGCTCTTGACTTTCATCAAACCACTTCAGCTTGGCTGAGTTCTTGTGTGCAAACGATTCCTTCCGATCAAACATCAGAGGCTTCTTGATACGGAGCGAAAACCTAAACATGGGAAGTCTAGTGCCTCTAAGATCCGTGTTTAACAACAAACGGTGCTTGATGTAGAGCTTTCCCGGCATATCCAAGGAAACGAGAGTTGCCATAAACTTGGAGAGCTGCCTTAGTCTCTTCAAAATCGATGGCCACTGGGCCTGGAAGGTTATCATGTCACAAGTCATTATGTGGCATCTCAGCTCCTCCCGTCCTTGTTCCAGCTGCTCCAACAGCTCCGCTATAAGCAACATCTCAATTTCAATCTGGTTTTGACCCTTCTTCTTTATCTTCAGCAGCTGGTAGGGGTCTATGAGCTGCATGATGTCAGTGTGACGCATCCCGTGGTTCTGGTTCCTCATACGCACTCGGCGGGGCTTGATGTCCACGTAGAAATAACACTTCTTAAAGACCTCAAATTTGTCCCGGTGCTGCTGGATGTGACGGGGGCTCAGGTTGGTCTGAAGGAACCTCAGAACAAACTTTCTCTTTTCCATGTACGTCTGCTGGCTGGCGTCGTCGTGTCCTTTGCTGGGCACAGCCATCTCCAAACTGGTGTCGCACCCATCGGAAATCCCAGCCATGGCTCCGAAGCTCAGTTCCTGTGGAGGGAAGCAGTGATAATGATGTTAAGAACCAAAGGAAAAGCGGCTGAGAGGGACTGCAATCGTGGCTATGATATTTCTCTCCTCTCTTAATTACAAAGCTTAGCTTATGAGTTTGTAGATGGAAAAGAACTCTCAGACTGGAGTAGTTCCAGAGGGCTTTTTTTTCCCCCCATAGTTCTATGGTTTCTAATGTTTTGTATAGTCTTATTTTTATACGCTCCAAATAACTGGTCTCCTGCTACCCCTTCTTGAGAGATTCTGCCTCTGCTTAATAGATTCGCTGTCAACAATTACTATTTGATGTACTCTGCCAAAATTTCTCCCTATCTTATTATCTTCTGTTTCATTCGATTTAGATGCCTTTGTGCTCCTGTAAGCAATTTCTTCCCATTCTTCTGCCTCTCTAGAGATGTCTATTTTTCTCTCTTTGTAATCTGCCGGGCTGCTGAGGTTTGAGACCCAGCTTTTAAGCCAGTTCCTACAGCTACATAATCACCTCGGTGATTCAGATTAACCCTCTGCCCCCCAGGCTGGCAGGCAGAACCGTGCAAAAACTCTGTGTGCTGCCTCACGACAGCTTTCAAGAGGAGCGTTAGTGTTTTCCCTTGCACCTTTGTATTCAGCACTGGATTGACAGTCGTAACCTTACATTTCCAGTGTTGTATTGCTTTCCTGTTCTTTGGTTTTAGTTTACACCATCCTCTCAGCCCTTTGCTTTCTTGTCGAACTCTCTTAGTCCATACGTGAGATACAGGAATAGAATGAAACACAAATAAGGGACCTGTGAGCAGGTAACTGTTCACTGGTAAGGACGTGTTCAAGCCTTTGTCCTTTGCAATGCCAAATCTGTTTTCTGTCTCATTCTTCACTGTTTCACTGACCGGCAAAGCTGTGCCTTGCTGAGCCAAGCTGGGAGGTGTTTCTCTGTTGTGCTTCAGCTGGAGAACCTGTGGTTCGTATAAACAGGAATTAGCTAAAGAAATGCCGGTGTCTCTGCCATCAGTGATGCTGTAATGAGAACCCAGCCTGACACGGAGAGTGTGGCTTTCACCAGCTGAACACGCTTGGTTTGAATAAGCAATAAATAAGGAATTTGGAGCGTATGATCGGGTGACCCCAGCCAGGCTGCAATGGTTCACTCCAGCAAGAGGCAGCTTTCCTTGTTCGGTGTCATTTCCTAGTTGTTAGTACGTAAGTTTTTGTAGCATCGATCTTGTAGTATCTTCTGACAAGAGAAAATGGCCTCAAATCACGTCCGAGGAGGTTTCAATTGGATATTAGGAGCCGTTTCTTTACTGACAGAGCAGTGAAGCCCTGGCAGAGGCTGCTCAGGGCAGTGATGGTGTTTCCAGCCCTGGAGGGGTTCAAAAACCACGTAGACATAGAGCAATGAGACATTGTTTATTGGGCATGTTGGGGTTGCATTGATGGTTGGACTTAATGATCTTGGAGGTCTTTCTCAGCTTTAATGACTCTGTGATCTAACTTAGATATTTGAGTTCTTGTGTAGTGTAGAATGTCCTGTAGAAGTTAGTTGGTAATAGCTAGTGGGTGAAGCAATTTTCATTCGCCTCAGTTTCCCTAAATACTTAAGATAACTAACAATATCTCCTTGTAGGCATCTGTAAGCCCATCAGCTGCTTGGCCCCAGCCGCACGGTGACTTATGGTAATTCGTGCATTCTCAGCAATGTTTTCCCCCCTTGAGGGGTTGACAACTTAAAAAAACAACCTATGTTTCCTTTCCACTTAAAAAAAAAACAACCCTAAACCAGAGCAGTGCCAGCTGCTGGCACCCGTATGTAGCGCGACAGGGAGAGCACGCGCGCCAGGTGACGTTCCCGGCTTTCGGAGCGCTTTGGCTCTCCGGAGCAGGCTGTTTGCCCACAGACAGAGCTGTCATTGTGCTTGTTTTCCCTTTCTGTTTTTACATCTCTTTTTTTCCTTGCCAGAACTGGCTGTTTTCCCAGCAGCACTGCTATGTTTGCAGCCAGGGACGCTTGCAGTCGCCCGAGGCGGGGGCTGCCTGGCCCTGGGTGCCAAGGAAGGCGGCACCCATGGGATCAGGGCCACCTTCACCCCTTCCCTGTGGCTCATTCAAGGGAGCCAACCCCCAGTCCTTCAACCCAAACCCACCGTGTCACCCGTGGAAGCTCCATCCAGCATCCCCAGCCCTCTGCCTGCATCCCTGTGGGTTGCCATGGTGATGTGCTGTGGTGCGCAGGGCTGGGTTCAAGTTTGGGACCCGGGGTCCCTGTCTGCCCTCGCCCCTGCCTAGGATGACCAAGCTGAACCACCCAAGGCCAAGGCACCAGCGTTTGGGAGGGTGCAGGTGCCATTCACAGGCACGTTCAAGTTGGAGAAGGTCTTTAAGCTCATCGAGTCCAACCACAAACCCAACGCTGCCAGCCCCATCGCTGAACCCTGTCCCTGAGCACCACATCCGCATGGGTTTTAAACTCCTTCAGGCATGGGGACTCCACCACCTCCCTGGGCAGCCTCTGCCAGGCCTCAACAGCCCTTTCTGTCAAGGAATATTTCCTAATTTCTAGCCCTCCTCTGGCACAACTTGAGGGTGTTTCCTCTCTTCTCATCCCTTGCTATTTGGGAGAAGAGCCCAGCACCCACCTCACTGCAACCTCCTTNGGACCCGGGGTCCCTGTCTGCCCTCGCCCCTGCCCAGGATGACCGAGCTGAACCACCCAAGGCCAAGGCACCAGCGTTTGGGAGGGTGCAGGTGCCATTCACAGGCACGTTCAAGTTGGAGAAGGTCTTTAAGCTCATCGAGTCCAACCACAAACCCAACGCTGCCAGCCCCATCGCTGAACCCTGTCCCTGAGCACCACATCCGCATGGGTTTTAAACTCCTTCAGGCATGGGGACTCCACCACCTCCCTGGGCAGCCTCTGCCAGGGCTTGACAGCCCATTCTGTCAAGGAATATTTCCTAATTTCTAGCCCTCCTCTGGCACAACTTGAGGGTGTTTCCTCTCTTCTCATCCCTTGTTACATGGGAGTAGATCCCAGCACCCACCTCACTGCAACCTCCTTTCCAGGAGCCACAGAGAGCGATGAGGTCTCCCCTCAGCCTCCTCCAGGCTAAAGAGCCCCAGATCCCTCAGCTGCCTCTCATAACCCCTGTTCTCCAGCCCCTTCCCCAGCTCTGTTCCCTTCTCCAGACACAAGCCAGGACCTCAGTGTCCTTCTAGGAGTGAGGGACCCAAGATCTGAGGTGCAGTCTCATCAGTACCAAGTGCAGGGCACTTCCAAAGCGTCACATCCCTGCATGTGATGGTCCCATTGCTGCTCCCGTGTTCCCTCTCTGTTTCACAGTCGGGCAGTGGTCTCAGCATTTTAGGAGCACTGGCTCCAAGGACAAGGAGCCAAACTAACCTGCTTCACCAAGGGCTGGGACACAGCCTGGAGCCAAGGTTCCCTGCAGACAGGGGTGAGCTGGCTAAGACAGGACAGCTAGAAAAGGGTGCTGACCACGTCTGCACTGCACGACAGCTCAGAGCAAGGTGTACCAAGTAAGTAGAGCTCTAAGTAGAAACACTGGCTCTGTCCTGGGTAGCCCTAGGGTCCAAGTGGCACCCAGAACCCTGTGAGGTGGCCGTGGCAAAGCCCCATGCTGGGACACAGCTGCCCTGCCACTCACCTCACTGGTACTCTGAGTTGTGTAGGTACAGCTCTGCCTCTGGAGCTGGTGTTTTCTCACAGCCCTGACTCTCTCGGCTGCTCTGAACAACTGTGCTGTTTGTGTTGCGTCTGAGAGGGCGAGTGTGGTGCCTGCCCTGGATTGCTGAGCACTGTGACATCATCATCAGCATCCACCGCTGGGACCTGCGCTGAGCAGAATAGGGGTGACTGCAGCTGTGCTTCATGGAATCATAGAATCACCAGGTTGGAAGAGACCCACCAGATCATTGAGTCCAACCATTCCTATCAAACACTAAACCGTGTCCCTCAGCTCCTTGTCCACCTGTCCCTTAAATACCTCCAGGGAAGGTGACTCAACCCCCTCCCTGGGCAGCTTCGGAGTGTCATAGAATCATAGAATGGCTTGGAAGGGACCTTAAAGGTCCAATACCTTGGTCAGTATTGACCGAGGAAGGCATTGGTGGTTTTGGGGTGCAAGTGGGGTCCAGGCCTTGCAGCAGGCTGTGGCTCGGGGGGGTATTTTTGCTTTTTGAGAGTGAATCTTGCAGTTTTTCCATCTGAGGCCAGACACACTCTGGTGCTTTGCTCTCCAGGGTGAGACCAAGGCTGTTTCACAAAGTGTCCCGGGTTTTGTTAACTTTAACACGTAATCCCTATCAGAGAGAAGTGTCGAAACAGGATATCGGCTGCTCCACTGAGCGCAGCAAACTTCCTTTTGGGCAGGGCAGGGTTTTCCTGCTCTGCTTTGCTGCAGGACAGTTTGTTGTGGAGCAGAGACTGGCTGGGCTGGTTCACAGCAGCAAACTCAGAGCCATGACCGGTGTGCACACCAGCAAACCAGAGCAGCGTCCTGCATCCGAAGGTGCCTTCATACGCCTGCGATTAAATCTTCGGGTTAGGGCTTAGCCCCGATGCTGTCCTGTGCGCTTAGCTGGTGCATCTCTGCTAAGCTTTTTTAACTGAATGATCAGTGAGATTCATAACGCCAGCCCCGAGCTTCTGCTCCAGCACCAAGGGAGGAGGCGATCTGTCATTTTAAGAAATCAATGCGTCTTCTCAAGGCAGCCGGAGCTTAACGTTTCATTTCACTGCTGCCAAGAGATTAACTATACGATTGTCAGGTGTGACTCTCTAACAGACAAGGCAGATAACGAATATGAGTGAAAGCAGGTTGATAGCCTTGGGCAGGGGGAAGGGCTGGCAGAGATCAGTGCTTCATGGTAACACCAGGTTCCTGCAGGAGATGAATGCTCAGGCTCACACCACGCGTCGCGATCCTGTCGTTCAGGCTGTGTGTGCTGGGAACTAGACCTGTTCTTCTCCTTGTCTCTGCTAGTCTGAGGGCTTAACGGTCTAAGAGTCCTGGGGAGGTGCAGCTGACCTGGCCTCCTGTTCCACCATGCCCTGTGCCAGGTGCCCGGGGAGGAGCTCAGAGCAAGGCTTGCACCTTGTGCCTGTTTCCCTTGACACCCTCCAGTCCCATGATTTCTGAAGATGTGGTGGTGTCTTTGTATTTAATTGTGTGGCTGCCTTCGAGCTGGAGAGGTCTGGGCTGTTCAGGGTGGTCCTGTACCTGGAACAGACCTGAAGAAGGTGGAGGTAGGAGAGGAAAGCATTGAACAGCTGAGTGGAGCGCAGGGGCTGAGCTTCTCATGCAGCAAAGAGGAGGATCTGGTCTCAGCAAGCTTTGTTCTCATTTTGGTGGGTTGAGGATGTCACCTGAGCACCTTCTACGAGCACATTTGGGTTTATCACTGGAGTTGTGCAGGGATTTGTACTCAGTGCACGGCTTGTGCTTCTCATTGTCGTAACTGCTGACCCTCACCCCAAATCTAGCATGGAAACATGGACCCTGTTCGGCTTCCCCTGTCCAGAGAAAAGCAACGAAGCTGGTGAAGGGGTTGGAGAACAGGCCTTATGAGGAACGGCTGAGAGAGCTGGGGGTGTTTAGCCTGGAGAAGAGGAAGCTGAGGGGAGACCTCATTGCTCTCTACAAATACCTGAAAGGAGGTTGTGGAGAGGAGGGAGCTGGGCTCTTCTCCCAAGTGACAGGGGACAGGACGAGAGGGAATGGCCTCAAGCTCCACCAGGGGAGGTTTAGGCTGAACATTAGGAAAAAAATTCTCACAGAAAGGGTCATTGGGCACTGTCAGAGGCTGCCCAGGGAGGTGGTTGATTCACCTTCCCTGGAGGTGTTTATGGCACAGGTGGACAAGGAGCTGAGGGACATGGTTTAGTGTTTGACAGGAACGGTTGGACTCGATGATCTGGTGAGTCTTTTCCAACTTGGTGATTCTATGATTCTATGAATAGCTGGCCAAGCTGCCGTCTTGATTGGAAGAATATGAGTGTTAACCTGCTCAGTGTCTGCAGCTGAAACGTTCCCATTTTCAGTAGCTTTGCAACAGGGATCAGTTCAGGTGTAGGATTTTATAGCCCTCTATGAATCCCTTTGAATTAATATAAATACCAATGTGTCTGAAGCCCTCCAGCACGAGGTCCCTCCATCAGCCGAGCTGTCTCTGTGGCAGCGCTGACAGCCGCTGACAACTGCATTTGTCATTCTGCCCTGTCGTCCTGCCCACAGCATCAAAATAAAGAACTTGTTAGTCCTGCCTTTGAGATCAAGATATGAGCAGACAATTGATTTTCCTTCCTTTTCTCATTAGGGAGCTCTGACACTTAATAAAACATATATTTCCACTCTCGGGGTAAGCGAAACACCCAGATAGCGCCTGTCAGAGGCAGCTGGGAGCAAGGATTCATCTTTATGGAAAATCGATAGCTGGAACAGAGAAATTGGCAGAAGCCAAATTAAAAGTCGCCGGCAATTTCTGTCCTCATATTTCATGTCTCCTGCCTTTCTGAAGCAGTAATTTGCTGCAGAGGAAGCCACCGTGGGGAGGGGGCAGAGGATGGACTTTGTGCCTGGTTCTTCGCTGCTTCCAGGTGGGACCTTGTGGATGAAGGTGGGTGTCCGGGTTGGAGCAGCGCCTGGTTTGAGGAGATCCCTGGCTGGGGATCAGAGAGCTGCTTCCACTGTGTCATTGCCTGTGACATCCCAAGTTTCCTGGCTGTCCCCGCATCCCACACAGTGCCCGTAACTCATTGTGTTTGCTTGTCATCTCCTGGGAGCAGGACTTTGAGAGCGGGGCTGCTCACCGAGCTGCTTCAAACCCCGCTGTCACGAGGCTGTGGCTGATTTACTCACTGCTGGCTCCCAGTTCCACTGGTGCTTCATATACCTGAAATAAATTACCCGTTCCAGATATATCCCAGATCGAAATCATCGCCACACATTGGGGAACCGGTTTGGCTCCTCAGGCTGTGATTCAGAAGGCTTGTTTTGAGAGGGAAGAGGGATGTACGTAAGGAACCTAAGAAGGGAAATACTCTCCTAGGATCCAAAGCCCCAGCTGGGCCAGGTCTGGAAGGAGTTAATTGTGTCCGCTAGGCAGCAATTATCTCCAGCTCATTACACCCACTAATGGTGCCCTAGGAGGGAGCCCCACCGCCTGGACCCACTGGAATTTGGGGTAGCTGTTTGCCTAGAGCAGGCCAAAAAAATTATGGGTTTGTAGGCTGCTTTGGAGCAAAAATCTTCCCCGGTCTGTGCCCAGCCCTGATCTGCTCCATGTGGGATTTCCTCGGGCA
Source organism: Piaya cayana (assembly GCA_013389865.1). NCBI lineage: Eukaryota > Metazoa > Chordata > Aves > Cuculiformes > Coccyzidae > Piaya > Piaya cayana. The sequence continues at coordinate 42,357 of WAAB01018433.1, read as the reverse complement.
AGGGAGAGGGAGCCTTGGTCCCTTTAGCTCTCCTGCCCTGTCCTACTGGGTGTCTGATGGCTGGACAACCCAGACAGGCCTTGGGGAGTCCTAGGGCAGAGGGACCCTCCTTTCTCCAGCGGTGACATTAATCCAAGGACCCTGACGTGCGCGGGGCGAGAGGGGAGCGAGTTCCTCGGAGCTGCAGCAGGGGTTGGTTCAATGATGATCTATCTCAGGAGGATGGGGCAGGGTCACGGATGCTCCTTTATCTTGCTGGAAGCACATCAAATGCCTGTTTGGATGTCCTCGTGCTGTGCTGCATTCCAAAAAGACACCCTTGAGCGTAGGTTCACGTTTGGGACCTGTGGGCAGAGCGCCGGAGCTGGTGTGTGGTGTGATTTCTCTCCAACTACCTCAAAGGAGGTTATAGGCAGGTGGGTGTTTGTCTCATCTCCTAGGTGACCAGTGATAGGACAAGAGCGACCGGTCTCAGGCTGCATCAGGGGACGTTTAGATTGGACATTAGGAGAAATACCTTCACCAAAAGGGTTCTCAGGCAGTGGCAGAGGCTGCCCAGGGAGGTGGTCGAGTCCCCATCCCTGCAGGGTTTAAAAGGTGGGTAGATCAAGTGCTTGGGGATATGATTTAGTAGTGAACAGGTATGGCTGGAGTTGATGATCTCAAAGGTCTTTTCCAGCCTAATGATTCTATTCTAGGATTTATCGCTGGGAGCTGGCTCCTGTTAACCCACAGCACCAGTTTGCCAGATAAACCAGCCTGGAGCAGTCGTTCCAAAGTGGTCCCCAAGCAAGGAGGGAGCTGCGAACCCCCAGGGTGGAGCGAGGCAGGGGCATTTATTTCTTGAAGGTTCAGGGAACATTTGTCTGAGTTCCCAAGCACAGGGCCCACCACTGGGGCATTACAAGGTGGAATTAAGGCCCACAGTAAGATGACAACTTTGGCTTTGTGGAAGGGGAGAGGTAAACGTTCAGTTTAGTGCCCTGCTCTGATTTCTAGAAGGCTTTTCAGAGAGGCAATGAGTGCCTTTCCCAAGACCACAGGTGCTGGCCCTTCTTGGGTTGAAACCAGAGGGACTGCAGAGATGGATCTGTGTAGAGCGAGTAGCGCTGGAGCTCGGAGTGATTTGCAAAAGGGATCGGGCTTTGCTGCTCGCCCCAGGGGCCTCATCCAGCTCTGGTGCTGGGAGAAGGGCTGTGGCACCACACAGCAGCGATCCATCTGGTTGATCCGTGAGGGCTGGGGCAGGGGAGTTGTTATGGGAAAGCTGAGACCTCTGGCTCTGGCAGCAGGACAGCAAGGGTGAAGTCATGCCCGTGTCAGCTCATCCGTCTCTGCCGCTCGCAGGCTGGTCCCGGGGGAAGCGCACGCTTTGGCAGCTCTAAGTGGGGTCGGAGGCGGATGCAATTCTGGAGAACAAAATTCGCTTGCAAAACCTGTAAAAAAATATATTTGAAGTTCTTTGGCTGTAAAAAACTTGTTTAAAGATCTTATCTCTGGCAGAGGAAATAAGGTCTTAATTCTCTCCCTTGCTGCTTACCCCCCCAGCATCTTTGGAGCGCTGGGTCCCAGAGGAGCATAGGCCATTAACTCTGCCAGGAAGCAGCTGAAGAGAAGAAGTGGCTTTTGTTCCAGGAGCTCAGGCTGACCTGAAGCAGCTCTGGGTGAAGCTGCTGCCTCTGCCACGTGTGGTCCCTGCTGTGCGGAACGTGCGTGGTGTGGGGACCCTGCACCCTACGCAGCTCCACATTTGAGGCAAATAGCAGGAGAAAAAATGTATTTGGTTTTCTGACTTGGTCATCTAAATTATTTTCTGAAGTGTTGGTTGGAACGAGGAGGCTGTTTGGGCATCGTTGTTCCCCCTGCTCCATCCCTCTAGCCCCTGGGCAGGGCTGGGATCCCTGGGGTTTCTAGGGGGGGAAGGATGGGGTGGCCGTGGTTGTTCCACGAGCTGCTGGGATGCTGTGTGCAATGGGATAAAAGGTATTTGTTAAGTGCCAGATGGATTCTTTCCATCGTGGAGCACCACGGCTGGGCCAGGACCCCCATGACTGTCCGGCACAGTAGTCGGTGGGAAGAGCAGAGCCCCCGCTCACCAGCTTTCGTACCCTCGTGTTTTGTCGTCACCTCCACCCGCACGAGGAGCCTCATCTGAGTCATCTCCCGGCTAAATGGAGTGCGTGGGCTTCACCACAGCTTTAGCTGTTCATCCTCTGCTTTGCTGGAGCTTGACACGGGGTAAAATAGAGCTATTCATCAATGTGGAGATGAGGCGGATGAATGTCCTGTTCCGATAAAACAGGTTTCGCTCTCCTCCTACCAGCTTGAGCAGCTGGGGTGTCTCTGCAGTCCAGAGAGGTTCGCTGAAGTGGCTGCTGCTTGAGGAGCTTGAGAGGTCTTAAAAGAAATACAGACTTGTGTTTTGCACTGAATGACTTAGTGCTCTGGCTGTAAAACGCAGCACCAGAGCCTCTGTGGAGAGGAGGCTCTTGAAAATGTTCCTAACGTGTGTCAAAGCAGGGAGAGGGACAGCAAAGCTGATGGCAGCTGCATTTTGCCTCTGCCCCCGGTGTTAAATCCTGCAGGGGTGGGGTTGGTGCTCGCCCAGCTGGCACTCAGGACCATGACTGGCCTCCTGGTTGTGGTGGCTACCACAGGTTCCCCGCCCGTCCCACCCTCCTGGCCACAGCCTGTGCCGGGGCAACTCTTCCCTTTGCATGTGCCCAGGCAGGGGGTGGCTGGGGCTGGAGAACCTTCTTCATCAGCTGCCAAGTAATTGAAGCATCTTCGTGGAGCTCAGCAGCCCTCTTTGCATATGAAATAACAGGTCTCCAGAGAGCAAATCTGGAGTGAAACATCTCTCCTGGTGACTGACACCGACCTTTCTCTGTTGATGATGTTAAAAGTTTTTTGGCTGCTGGCTGCGCCATGAGGTCATCTGCCCTTCCCAGCTTCTCCGTGGCAGCACACGTGCGAGGTGACCCAGGGTCCCACCCCAGGCTCCTGCTGGGTTTCACCTTCATCCCAGGGCACAGTTACCTGTCCAGTCACAGAGAAGTGCCTGAGGCCACCTGGAGGGTTGCAAATGATCCTTGTCGCTCGTGTAGCTTAAACCAGAGGGAAGTCACAAAAGCAATAGGAGCTTTCTTGGAGGTGCAGCTGTGTTGGTGCTGGGGAGTTTGGGGGTGCCAGCATGTGGTGCAGGACAGCAGCTCAGCAAAACCCCTCTGCAGCTGCACTTGTCACCGTGACAGGGACAGTCCCAGGGCCTGTCCCACGCCCACTGCGAGTGCAACCGGAGATGACCTGGCCCGTTCCCTGCCTGCAGGCAGGATGCACTGGGCACAACTGGGGTGTGGGAGATGTTTGAGCACCTGGGGCTGCTCTTGCAGTGGCTGCTCCATCCCTGGAGGGGTTCAAGGCCAGGCTGGATGGTGCTTGGAGCAATTGGATCCAGTGGGAGGTGTCCCTGCCCATGGCAGGGGGTGAAACTGGATGGACTTCGAGGTCCCTTCCAACGCAAACCATCCCATGACACTATAATAATGTTCCTCAGCCCTGAGACACCCAGCTGGAAGCTAAGGGGGCTGTAGAAAACATGGCTTGTGCCTACCCTTGCCTGCCTGCTGTCGAGCAGGGCAGCTCCGGCCCCTCGGCATCACTCCAGACAGGGCCAACTGGCCGCACTGGGCTGAAAACATCCATTTTAGGTCCCTGTCTGCAGCGATTAGGGAGCACAATGCTGATGGCCACGAAGCTGGTGGTGCTGGGGAAGCAGGACAGAAGGATTGGCTGCCCGGGGTCAGGTGAGGCTGCAAGGCTATTAAGCAAGGGCTGGCAAGAAGTGGAGCATGGACATGCCTGGACACTCCGTGTCCCACACCAGCTCAGGGCAGCCTCAAGCTACTCAACACATGGGAAATCGCTGGCTGCCTTTCCCCATGCAAAGGAAAAATTGCTGCAGGACAGGGCTCAGCCTTGCCATGTTTTTCCCATCGTGGATGTGGAAGGTGGGGGGTGTCTCCTGGCTGGAAATGGGGCTACTGGGGGTCACAGCTGTTTGGTTTTGGTCTGTGCCTCTGGAGCTGGGGGAGAGGACTTGTGCAAAGGGAGAAAACATTTGTGGATGCTAAAGCAGCAGGGCATCCTCCCTGCCAGGTTGGTGGGCACCTCTGGAGCAGGCGGCCAGCTGGGCAGGAGGCTGCTCAGCCCCTTTGGCTCCCAAACTGCAGGGGAAGGGGCAGAACAGGGAGATGCTGCCACTGAGCTTACCTGCCCCACTGATCGCTGTGGCCTCCTTGGTGCCTGAAGTGAGAGCAGGGCTAAGCCTAATCTGAGGCGAGGATAAACGGCTGCACCAGGGAGCCACGTTCCAGTTGGCGCTGGCCACAGTGCCTTGGTTCAGTGCCCTAAGCCCCTGGGGACAGGCCAGCTAGCCCAGGCTTAGCCAATCCTGCCCTCTGGGCTGGAGTTGGTCCCACTTGGTACCTCACAAACCTGCTGTCCGGCTGAGGACAAAAGCACAAACTTTGTGTTTCAAGTTGTGTGTGGCTTTTCAACCCCATCAAACAGCTTTATTCACACAAACACCTCTTAATTTACAAAGCCTCTGCCACTCATACACACCAGGGTATCCACAGTGTTCAAAGAACTTAAATAGAACATCTCATACCAACCCGAGTAAACCGAGTACAAAAAAATAGCATATAAAGTTGTTCACATGGAGGTCCTAAATTACCAGCTTCTGTGCAAAAAAAAGAAGAAAAAAAGGAAAATACAATTTCATTTACTAAGAGAATTATTTTAAGTGTGGAGTCTGGGTTTAAGCCTTCTGCTCTCGCTCACTTGGTGCAGGGGCAGCAGGGAGAGCCAGAGCAGGGCTGGGTGACAGCTTCCCTGCCCTGGGTTCGCCCACTGCTCCCTGGTGCTGCAGGGAAGCAGCTCCTCAAAGCTGCTGGGGTTTACTGGATGAGACCAAGCTCTCCCCGCAGCCTGAAGATCCCCCTTGGAGTTAAAACAGCACTTGGGCAGGCTGCAGAGTAACAGGATTTGTCACCTCACAGCTGGATGAGAGGACAGGCTGGTGCTTCCCTTCCAGCTGTACCCACTACCCTGCTCTGAAGCCTGAGTGCTCTTGGATGCCAACGCTGAGAAGTGCCTGGTGACCAGCTGAGCGGCACAGGAGCCACCACCAGCACAGCTGTCCCCACCACCACCCCAGTGCCTGGGCAAGGGAGCCAGCGAGCACCAGCTGCGTTCATCTCCTTTCCAGATGCTGCCCCTCCAATGAGCCTCGGACCCGCACGGCCCGGCTAATGGGACAGAAGGCTGCGAGGAGCTGGGGTAAAGCACACAACCCACTCCTGCAGCACAGCCGAGCTGGCACAGGGCTGAGAATTGCGTGCCTGACCTGCAGCAGCATCGCCAGAGCGGGACCAGGAGCCCCCTCACCTGGGCTGTAGGTTGGGGCTCGGGTAGTGCACACCCAGGGTACCAAAGGAAAGCAGCAAAGCATTTCCCTGCTCTTAATACCTGCAGAAAGCACAAGGAAATGCATCCCGGTCGGTGCCCTGAAGCAGTCGCCCCATGAGGCTTGGCAGAGCTTAAACCCAGACTCAGTACTGCATAAAGAGGAGACAGACAATGCACAAAACTGAGGATTCCAACAACGGTGGTAGTGCTTGTTTTAAGTCATATTGCTCCAGAAAGGCTCCGGGAGCCTCGGATATGTGAAGGAGCTGGGTCCTGAGGAGTGAAGGAAGACCACAGGGGTAACTCCTATCTGCCACTAGCACTGCTGAACCTCAGACACAGCAGCAAGGGGACAAGCGGAAGCTAATCTAACCCTCTAGGCTAGAGCCACCTCTGCTCTCTCCTCCCCACGGACCAAAGCTGGCCAGGAGACCCAATGTCAGCGGTATTGGCCTTGCTGGTGCAGATAACACGTTTCCCAATCCTCCTGAGGCTTGGCTTGTACCCCCCACCCACCCCATCCCCTTCTTGTAAACAGCATAGTCAGAAGTAAACAGTTTCATACAATCAATCCCCCAGCACGGGCCCCGGCTCCGCAAGCCTGGGTTTTGCAAGAGGGTGCTTGGCTCCTCTCACACCAACCACCTTCGGGCACCTGGACACTCAGCTTCACTGCAGCCTGGAAGAGATGGAGCCAGCAAGCCCTGCACTGGGCGATGGGCAGCAGGCTCGGTGCTGCTTTCTTGAACTGGAGTTTTCCTAGCAGCGCATCCTAATGCCAAACACATCAACAGTGGAGGGAGAAGGCTGGTGTGCAGGAGCTGGGCAGGAGATACCTGACTGCCCAGGTTGGTCTTAGAAAACATTCTCCACCTCACGGCACATGCAAGTTTGAGCTGTTCCCCGTTCCCACCTTGTTCTAGAGGGAGTGCTGGTCTGGGCCAAAGTAATTGGGAGGAGAGATGCTGGGAGCTGTAAACACGAGGCAGGTTCCTGTAATAGTCTGGGCAGTCGAGCACAAACAGCAGCAAAATCATCAGGGAGAGATCAGGAAAAAGGACAAACTAATCAGAGAAACTTCCACACTGGCCAAAGGCTTGGCAGCCTTTGGAAGCGTCTGCTAAATCCTAAGTAAGGCACTATGGTCTAGCTCACTAACATCAAGTGGCTTTAAAGACATCTGTAACACAAAAGCTGAGGTGGAGACGTGTGGTTTGAAGATGGCCTGAAACAGCAGTAGATCAAGAGGTTGACCCTCCCAGGGCTGGCCTGGATGCTGCCTGCTCGCTCGTTCCTGGAGATAAGCAGGGTGCCAGCGAGGAACCCTCTAACCACCTTCACCTCCTGCATTTCAGGCTTGGTTTCTACACATGGAAACCTCCTGCTAGGAAGCTCCCTTCAACTGCGATGTAACATGTGGTGAGGAGCTTTTCCAGCAGGGAAAGTCACAGAGCTGGGCTGGGAGGGTGAAGCCCTCTTATTGCACCAGTTTGAGCCGGAGTTCACTCATAAATACCAGTCAGGAGTGATGAATCTCTCTGGTAGAGGGATGGTCCAGTGATCAGGACACTAGCACTGCACACTTGTGAACTACAGGGTTCAGTTCTCATCCCACCGCTGCCCTCCTGTGGGATGCAGGATTCTGGGAGTTGGGTTAAAACCCGCCTGCTGCAGCTCTTTCCACAGCCACTGCAGGGATCTGCTGCCAGTTAGAGAGGAATGAAAGCAGCCAAAGCTCCCGAGAGTGCTCTGTGGCCAGGGCCAAGCACGGCACCCGCTAACCAACCCCTCACTGCGCAAATCCCAGTAACCAGCTTGGAAGGAGGCCATAGAGTCGTGGTCTAGCTGTGGTCTGCCCACAGCCCACAAAAGTATCCCTAGGAACAAACAGAAGAGCAGTGTGGGAACAGGGTCTTGGTACTGAATTTGTGCTTCGGAAGTCACAGAGATGGTCTGGAGCATCCTGGCACCATCCTCCTAAGAGGGACCTGGCCTTCCTGCAGCAACAGCCTCGGCTTTGTGTCCTGGAATAGATGGAAGATAAAAAAGAAAGTCCTCCCTCCTTTCCCTGCTGTAGCTCTGCCTTAGCCCACCTAAATTGCCTGCATTTCAGCTCGTGCCCATGAGGTCAAAGCACAGTGAGGAGACACAAGGAGGTGCTGCTGGTTCAAGAACCCTCCAGCAATGACACAGGAAAGCTGCAGCCTGCAGGAAGAGATTCCCACAGCCAGGGATGAGGGGGTCAGAGGGACCCTCTCTGCCTGTGGCTGTGGTGAGGGCTAAGCACCCGCACAGTTCACAAACATCACTGCAGCACAGCTGCCTGCTCCCCAAACCGCTGCCAGGGGAGTCAGCCTGGTGAGAAATATTTCAGTTGATTTAGAACCTGCAAGGTGGAAAATAAGTGGCGCTTGGCATTGCATTTATAGTGAGTGAGATCTCAAGACCATCAACACAGAGGTCAGACCCAGAATATTAGTGTCGCTTTAAATACAGGCAAGGAAATGAAGTATCAGCCGCTCAGCCTGAGGTTCCAATCTCCTTACCTGAGCTGTACTGTAACCAAACCTAAACAGCAGCATTGCCTTTTGCTTCCTGGAGATGGTCATGTAGCAGGGAAAAGTGTTTTGTGGGAGGCTAGAAACCCAGCCTGCGAGGCAAACCACCTCCTCCTCTCCCAGGTATCGTTCCTAACAACCGGAGGGTGGCATTACACAGATCACAGTAGCAGACTGTTTTCTGTTTCTCTTGTGTGCGGGTCGTGTCTGCCTGAAAATGTATCTACAGGCTCCTCGCTGCACTCTCTAGAGAAAGGTCAGAACAAATGTCACCAGTGAAACTCAGCTTGGGGAGAAGGAATGTCTTCCTGTGGCAGCAGCAGCCCTGCCTTGCCGAATGCCTTGCCAGCTTGCTCACGCTGCTCTATCCTAGTGTCAACTGCTCACAGCCTCTTCAGAAGCTGCTGGGCTCTAAAAGCACTCAGCTGTTTGCAACACGAGGCCTGAGAGAGTGGCTTTTTTCTAAAGCACGCTGCCACTGCAAGCCCAGCAATCGCTTTGCTCATTTCACCTCAGCAAAAGCAATAGCTTTAAACCCAAATGCGTGCCCAGTTGGCCTCAGAGATAGTGCCTGGCACTATACACCCACACTACTGGGTTGTTGATTCCCACCCCCTTACAGAACCAGATCTTCTCTAGAAACATCTACCAAGTCAAAGAGCAGCACAGGAGGCACGGGGAGGTCTGGGCAAAGGCAGCTCTGCTGTCTGGATCTTGTGTAAAATAGCATGAGAGCTGCCCATTTGTGCTCTTTTACAACCCTCTTGCACCCCGAGAACAGCTCTTCCCAACAAAACAAAGTAACACCCAAAGATTTCACACTGCAGGAGGTCCTGCAGGCCAGGGATCAACTTTATCACCATCTTCCCTTCTCTTTGACTTCTCTTGTTGCACGTAAATAATGGAGATCATGGGTCCCTGGTAAATAAACCTGCAAGAAAAAACAAGAAAGGAGCAATTGAGAGGTCAGGTACATCAGTGGTTTTGTCCCAGTTACTGCATGGTGACAGTATCCTGCTAGCCCTCCCGCTGCCACCCACCCCAGACTGCGGGTGGGTAATGCAAGCTGCATTGTTGTTTCAGCATGTNCTGCAAGCCCAGCAATCGCTTTGCTCATTTCACCTCAGCAAAAGCAATAGCTTTAAACCCAAATGCGTGCCCAGTTGGCCTCAGAGATAGTGCCTGGCACTATACACCCACACTACTGGGTTGTTGATTCCCACCCCCTTACAGAACCAGATCTTCTCTAGAAACATCTACCAAGTCAAAGAGCAGCACAGGAGACACGGGGAGGTCTGGGCAAAGGCAGCTCGGTTGTCTGGATCTTGTGTAAAATAGCATGAGAGCTGCCAGTTTGTGCTCTTTTACAACCCTCTTGCACCCCGAGAACAGCTCTTCCCAACAAAACAAAGTAACACCCAAAGATTTCACATTGCAGGAGGTCCTGCAGGCCAGGGATCAACTTTATCACCATCTTCCCTTCTCTTTGACTTCTCTTGTTGCACGTAAATAATGGAGATCATGGGTCCCTGGTAAATAAACCTGCAAGAAAAAACAAGAAAGGAGCAACTGAGAGGTCAGGTACATCAGTGGTTTTGTCCCAGTTACTGCATGGTGACAGCATCCTGCCAGCCCTCCCGCTGCCACCCGCCCCAGACTGCAGGTGGGTAATGCAAGCTGCATTGCTGTTTCAGCATGTTCCACGCACCTCTCCCTTCGTTCCCAAGCCTTAATTAAGAGCATTTAAGGGGCTGGGAGAAGCCGAGGTGAGCCCATGCCCTCTCATTCCACAGCCCCAACCAATGCCCGCAAACAATTGCACTGAATGGACGATGCAATGGCAACGGGCTTGGCTGCTGGATGGAAGGGCTGGAGGACACGCTGCAGAGAGGGTATCTGCTCCCACAGCATTCCCACTGGTCCCAGTTAGCCCAAGATGGGCATTGCCATGTCTCCCTGCTTCGCGGTGCTTTCACTCTCAACCCAGGCACTCCAGAGCGATTCAGACAGCCCTGCACAGAGCACGCGGCCAATGCTGGGATGCTTCCAAGGCTGGGATGGGTTGGCTTGGGGCTGAGCAGTGCCCTGCATGCTGGTAACAGCCCCATTCCAGGCTGGTCACAACAACAGCCCGGCTGGAACGAGGACAAGCATCATCACAGCACAGCTTGGCCTTGAGGGTCCACGTGATGTGGTCATAAGCACAGGCTCCCGGTCCTCCACCAGGAAAGGTGGAACAAGCTGTGACACTGGGGACATCCTGCACTGCTCCCCCGGTGCGTCAGCAGCAGCTCAGGCTTTTCAAGTGGCTCTGCAAGAGGTGGTTAAGATCCATCTTGGGGCAACAGAAAGCAGAGTAGGATGGGTTCACAACATGGCTGTGCTGCATCCCACATTTGCAGTGAGGGTGCTCAGGGATTTCAGGAAAGAACGAGCAGATCTTTGCTGCACCGATCCCTGCTCTGCCCCAGCGTACAGACCCCGCACAGCCACTCTAGCATCAAGGCTGTTGCATCGATTCCTCCACAACTCTGGCACCTCACTCCCCTGTCCTCCAAGCTCAGGGTTATGGAAATGGTCAACTGCACATAAGCCACCAGCATTCTCCGCCCAGTTTGTCTGCAACCTAGCAAAGTCCCTGTGGAAATCCTGTACACAGCAGAGGAACAGCATGCATGCACGTGAAGTCATGTCTGTATGGGAAATCCATCATTATGGCTATCACAGCCTCCAGAGGAGGGAGAGCTGAGCCCACGGGTTGTGCTGGGAAGCAGCAGAGATGGTCTGGGATCTGCCTGCCCGACAGAAGGACCTGGGGGGAGCCTCCCTGCTGCTTTCAGCTCTGCCGCCTGGTACCTCAAGGGCTTCCAGCACTGGGGATGGGGCTGGGAGTCACTGGCACAGATGCAAACCTTCAATCCAAGGGGAAGGCTCTGCTTCCCCTCCTCGCCCCTCACAGGCTACAATTCCTTAGCAGTCCAATTTTCACCCAAGCTTAAGCTCCGAGCTCAGATAGTTATATGGCAAAAATAAGGGGGGGAGAGGTAGGTTGATTTACCTCTGCCCCTCTTCAGCAGGGGCATGTGATGGGTACAGCCAGGCTCTCTCCCACCAGGAATGAGCAAGGGGCTCTGCAGAGACACTGAGCAATGGAGCAGGAGAGACCTGCCAAAGCTAAACTGCCACTGCCCAGAAAATTACTCAAATCCTTAGCCCTCTGAAATCTCATTAAAGAAATCCATGCCTGGAGAATATGTTTCTAAAGGAAAAGGCTGTCTCTGCTATTCAGAGCAGGAGCCAGGGCCACACGCATGCTGCTCTTAAGGAGAGGTTAACCAGGAGATGCTGCATTTGTAGGCAGCGATCAAGAAAAGTGCCTTTCTGTTTGAGAAGGCCGGCTTGTGAGAGGCACCTGGGCACCAGGGCAGGGGTAATGGCACGAGGAATCTTCTGGAAGATTTCTCTTGTGGTGCAGCTTCATTACCAAGCAGGGCAGTGTTCTTGTTTGTGCTTCCCTGGAGCAGGAGCATTTTCAGGGAAGGCACTTGCTTGAGCAGCCCCAAGCACACAGCTCAGACAGGAGAGCTCACTCCATTGACGCACATTGTTCCAGGGGCTTGTTCGAGAGCTTTTAATCCCTCCACTGATGCCTCTTATAGTTTTAATCAGCTCGAATGTTCATTCGGCATCAGCAGGATATGAACCAGCAGCCCATGGAGTCCTCACCCAGCTCCTAAGGAAGCTGACGCGACTGCGTGGGTCAGGGCAGAGACGGGAGGTAGCAACGCAGCCTGCATGGTAGCAGAGGACTTGGCGTAGGGGTGGGAGAGAGAACCCAGCACCTTCTCGTGTTAATCACTTCATCTGCCCCTGCGTGGGAACTCATGGTATGAGGGGAGGGGGCTGAGCGTCTGCTTCATCCTTCCTCCCGCTCTGTATGTATAATAGTGACGCACACCTTGGGATCTCTCTTAAATCCAACAGCAGCAGCCTCCGCCAGGAGGGAGAGCAGGATAACAGTGAACAAATGCAAACACTAACACATCTGGCCAGAGGTGACGTGACCCAGGTTGTCACCAGGACTTCAGTCCTCTCCAGGTAGAATCAACACTGCCCAAAAAGATGTCACTGCTCCTCAGGAGGACCCTGCAATGCTGCACCCGCTGCCACGGCCAAGAGGAACTGACCTTGCTCTTACTGTCCCATGGCTTTGGTCCACACCAAGATCCAGAAACCACACTGAAAACAGTCTGCAGTCAAACCCAACACTGCATCAGCAAGGAAACTGCTATCCTTTTCCTCAGCTTGCTCATCTGCTCCCAGTCAGCGGCATCAGGGCAACTTTACCTCTGAGTTGAGCAGTACTGACAGACAGAAGCTGACTTGATGCATCAGCCCTGCTCCCCAATAGCTCACAGAGATGCTGCTGCTGCTCACCTGATTCCTACCCTTCAGGTCTGAAAAAACTAAAGGCAAAGTTGCTGGGACAGCATGAGGAAAATGGGAAGAGGTTGGTGTTGTACCAAAGGAAAAGGGTGATTCCCTGGGTGGGTCGGGAAGGGGAACAGTGTTCCAGGTTATGACAAGAACTAAGGCTGAGCAGGGCCTGAAGTTGTCCTGAGGAAGCAAAACTCACTGCCAGACCCAGCATCATATTTAAGTTGGAAGAGGTTACTTGAGTTTCCCGGTCAACTTAAATTACCTGAGAGCAGAATTCGGGTCCTGCTCTAAATCCCATTTTAAGCTTCTCAAGCTGGTTTCCAATTTAAGATTTGCATTTAAAAACAGCCAGAGGGAGGCTGATTTCAATGCTCAAATACACAGCGCGTTAGGAAAACCCAAGGAAAGCACACCAAATATTCTGCTGCCCCCTAAACAAAGCCAGGGGAACGCCCCCTAAACAAAGCCAGGGGAACGTCCCCTACAGCGCAACGCTCTGGGTTTGCGGTGAACATACGGCTGGCGCTGGGCTCCTGCGCAGGCCACGCTGCGTATGCCGGGCTGCGTTATGTAAGCGCATCCATCTCTGCCGCAGCTGTGGCAGCGATGGAACCGATCAGAGCAGACTCACGGCTGGCTCCGGCACGGATGGAAGTGGGGGGGGTGGCGGAAGGCAGCTGGGGTTTAAGGAAACAGCCCCGGGGTAGGACTGTCCCCTCAGTGTTTGTTATCCCTGCATGTACTATTCCGCAGAACTGCGCAGGATGAGTTTTTCCCGGAGGGCAGGGGCCGGTTGCATAACTCGGCAGCATCGTGTCAGCACGGAGCCATCGCAGATGGCAGCGGCAAAGCCCGGCCACGCAGCAGAGCTGCTCCCCACAGTCAGAGACCCACGGCTCGCTCTGGGGCACAAGGTGGGGTGCCCTGCTCTCGGGGCTCCCACACCCATCGGAAGGGCTCACATTCATGCAGATTCATTCCCCACCCTAATCCCCAGCCTGCACTTGCGCTGGGACCAACACCAAGCCTCAGCCTCAGGCAGAAGCTGTCGCATCAATTACTTGTGCTGGAGGTCTTAAGGGTGTTAAATATTTAGCGCCAGGGCTGCAGAGGGGATGGTTAGTGGAGCAGTTTGGACAAACCAGTAGCGACAGAACTAGACCTTCCCAGTGGGCCTTTCCATTCCTGCCTCTCTTTCTCCGCACGCAGCACAAAGCTCACCTGGGCAGGCACATCGCTTTACATAAGCTCAGGAACCCTCAGGTGGGCAGCAATGAAGGGTTTTAGCAAAGCCTCACCTACAAAGACAGGCTGAGAGCTGGGTTGTTCAGCCTGGAGAAAAGAAAGGCAACTGCAGTTCACAGCAGAGGGAAGTCCTGCCTTCAGCAAGGAAACGAAACCAGACAGACACACAGGATGAGCTCACAAGCCTCATAGGTAAAAGCAAAGGAAATGGCTCTGTCTGTGCCAGGACAGACCTGCCACTCCACTGCTCACCGAGACAGCTGAGCCCCAGCAGGGTCTCCTGCCCAAGTCTCAGAGCGGAAGGGGACTGCACTAGACAGCAAGGTGCGCCTCATGCCAACAACCATGGCAATTACTCCTCACGGCAGAGGAGGCAGAACCAGCATCTCCTTCCTTGGCCCTGGGAGAGATGGACATAGCCAAAATGATATCAGAAGGTGTTCGCAGGCCTCTTCTCTGCCTCCCTCAGTCTCTGACCCAGACCTCTAGAGAGCAGGGCTCCTGCCCAGCCATGACAGCTCTGCTGGGCCTTCGGGATGTGCAGCGGCTAATTCTGTTTCCCACCTCTACTTTATTTTTGCAGTAGAATAGGTAGGAAAAAACCCTCAGAAGCAAAGCTCTGATGAGTCACTATAGAAATAACTCTGGGAACATAAAAGACGCCTTTGTGTCACTACAAAGTGCATTACTGGGCTAGTATGGCAGACAGAATAACGCAAAAACTGCAGATCACTTACCCAGCTGCAAAGCACAGAAGTGCCCTGCCCAGAATTTAAGCAGCACATATAACCTGGTCCATTCTGGTTTCAAGCTCGAAGGCATCAGGTCGATCCTGCGGGTTAGCAGCCAACATGTCTTTCAGGAGCTGCTTGATCCCCTCAGACATGGAAGTCCTGCGTTTCTGAGGGATATGCAGCACCATCTTTGGGTTTTCTAGCAGCGCTTCCCCAACAGGCACAATCTCGGTCCCTTGCTTAATGTAGGTCCCCAGCAGCTCTTTCTTGGTCTCTGCGTCAATAAAGGTTATCCTCTCGATCATGGCCCAGATGATGATGCCGAGGGCGAAGATGTCGGCCTTGGCGGTGTAGTGTCCTTCCCAAACCTCAGGCGCCATGTAGAAATCGGAGCCGCAAGCGGAAGACAGCCAGTACTTATTCACATTCACCTGTTTGTTCTCAAGCCCCCTCTCCTTGCCCTGAGCGGTCAGGCCAGCGCACACCTTGCTCAGCCCAAAGTCGGCCACCTTGAGAACGGGGGTGCCAGACTTCTCGGTTATCAGGATGTTGTCCGGTTTCAGGTCCCGGTGGACAATATGGTTCTTGTGGAGGAAGGCAATGGCGCTGGTCAGCTGCAGCATGAAGCTCTTGTTGGTCGCGGGGTCAGGTCTTCGTGACAGCACGTATTGGTTGAGGTCTCCTCCTTCGCAGAATTCCATGACGAACCAGAGATAGCATGGCTCCTCCGCATAGCCCAGGACCCTTTCGCCTAACCAAAAGGGACAAAAGCAAGAGTGGGTTTTTCAGACACATTACAAGATGACCACACTAACTTGGCACAGACCTGTGGATATAAAAAGTCTCAGGAACATGACTGGGACCTATGGCACTGCAGGGCACCAGCAGTGATGCTGGCACTGCTGCAGCATCAAGTGTTTTAGGATCCTGCTGAGCATCAAACACCAGTACCATCCTCCCATCTGACCCAGGGAGACCTGACAGGCAGCCCCAGCCCCAGCTGCCAATGCCAGGATGCAAATCCCATTGCCAGACATCACATCACCTGCACAGAGCACTCCTGTGACAGGCAGAGCCTGCACACACAACCAGGGTGTTTTCCTCTAGAAACTAGGATTTTCTAGAAACTAGAAGCTGGAGGACACCACTCGCCTCTGTCACAGTGAACTCACACAGACAAACCCGAGTGTTTTGAAAGCAATTAACTAACTCCACCCATTTGACAAAGTTGGGGTTTGTTTTAGCAAAGCCCTAGAGAGCATCTGGGAAAGCAAACTTCCAGCAGCAGGTAAAGCCAAGGACTAGCAGGGACATCAAGCCTGGGGCTGCCCGGCGCCCATGGTCAGCAATCGGTGTGGGTGGGAATATTGGTTATTTGCACAAACAGTCTGTATCCATGGCTACTGCTATGGAAATGCGTCCTTCTGCACAACAGAAGGATTTGGCTGCACCACCCTGCTCTCAGCAGAAGATGAAGAGTTGGTCTGAGGGATGGGAGGGACCATGAACCAGCTGGAGACGTGGGTGCACTTTAAGGGGCTGAATGAGACTCCTGCTAATGTGCCAGAAGGGGGCTCAGCACTGGAGCCCAAAGATCAGTTGGGAGCAGCACAGGGCAGCTTGGCTTTGGAGACCAAAAAACTGACCAGGGAAAGAGCTTCTCCAGTGCAAGCCACCCTTCGGTGAGAGGAATATGACAGCACAGAAACCAGAGCAGAGGCCACTCATCCCAGGAGCAGAGACCTCCGCACAGCTCCCACTGCTGTCTCAGCTTTGCTAAACCCCAAAACCATCACTGTGGGACACAGTACTTTGCTTTCTTGCTCTCCTTGGCATCCATGTAGCTCCAACATGAGAAGCAGGAGGGTCTGGCTCTTCTCTGCCACGAACCACATCATGATGGGGAGCATGGCAGAGCCCCATATGTGTCACACAGCCAGGAGCATCATGCCAAGTGGGAGGTGACAGCACTTACATAGCAGCACTGCCAAACAGTCCCTTCCCGCAGGGTATCAGCTCAGACACTGGCTTGCCAGCTGCTAGCCGAGGTTTATTTCTACCATAACAGATGCTCTGATTTAAAACTTGGCCCTTGGACCTCAGGAAGCACAGGGAGCACCACTGACCCAGCAGTGGCTGCAAGCACCATGCATTTCACTTTGGGTGGGGAGCTGCAAGGAAAGACTTAAGCCAAGAGCAATATTTCTTCATTTTCTTTCTATAACCTAAAAGTGTTTTAGTTGTTAAATCATCCTCCTGCCTTCAAAACAGCTTTAAACATAAAGAGCTGGCAAGCTCCTTCTTAAAGATGAGATGTTAGCAAACAGCAGCGGAGCAGCCAAGAGCTGGAGAGATGCAGATGACAGGCCAGATCTGTTCTCCTTCACAGAGGGAGCATCCCTGCAGGCTCCCTGCCCAAACACAGGGCAGCACCTACCAAACTGACCATCCCCACAGTAACCCTGCTATGACCTCCTTCTAAAACCAAAAGGGGCTATAGGAAGAGAGTCCACAAGAGGCCAAAGAGATGATCTGAGGGCTGGAACACCTCCTGTATGAGGCCAGGCTGAGAGAGCTGGGGTTGTTCAGCCTGGAGAAGATAAGGCTCAGGGGAGACCTTAGAGCAGCTTCCAGTGCTGAAAGGGGCTCCAGGAAAGCTTGGGAAGGGCTCTCGACCAGGGAGGGCAGGGATAGGATGAGGGGAAATGGGTTTCAGCTGAAAGAGGGGAGATCTTAGGACGAAATGTTTTCCTGTGAGGGTGGGGAGACCCTGCCCCACATTGCCCAGAGCAGTGGTGGCTGCCCCATCCCTGGAGTGTTCAAGGCCAGGTTGGATGGAGCTTTGAGCCCCCTGATCCAGTGGGAGGTGTTTGGAACTGGATGGATTATGAGGTCCCTTCTAACTCAAACCATTCTGTGATTCCAATACCTACCCTGGGAGCTCATTAACAGTTTACTAATTTGCTTGGCAGCAAGGGGAAAAAAACCTAATGACAGCAGAACCTGCATCCCATTGCTGCCTCTGACCTGTGTGCAAAGAGGCTGCACTGGAGACGAGAGCCAGGAGCACAAAGTGGTGCTTGGAGTGCTAATAACAAACGTGGGTGATGCCAGGGCTGCCCATGAGCACTGGTGCAAGCTGGTGGCCCCATGAGTGACTTGCTAGGAAGAAACACCCTATTCCTGCACCCCTATGGCAGCCCCAGCCCTGCTGTGGGTCAGGAACAACACGAGCGACACGTGTCCGTACACGAGCCCTCACGGTCTGCGTGTATCAGGGCATCACGCACATCGCTCATGCGCCTCCCTTCCAGGCTCAGCGCTGGGCTTTCAGCTTCCTTTTTGCATTCTGCCCTTGAATTATTCCTCATCTCTTTAAAATTACAAAAGTTTGCACCCTGCACTGCAGCCGAGACCCAATATCACCTGGTATCTTGACAGTTGTGCTCCCGATTCAGAAAGTCTCGCATTAATCCCCTCCCTGCGTCCTGAGCCCCAGCGCGTTGGCACAGCATCTGCGCTGGCCTGTAAATAGCCCGGCTGCGGTCGTGCAGAATGGCACGGCAGCACGGCTACGTGCCGGCTACCTCGGCTGGAGCGACAGCCCAGCAGCTCCACACAGGGAAGGAGAGCAGACCCGGGAGGCTCACCTGGCTCAGCTTTCTGGTCTGAAAACATTTATCAGTGCTGAGTAAGACCAAAAGCTTGGAAAGGCAGCAAGTACAGCTTCTGCCCGAGCCCATGGCCAGCAGATAACAGCTCAGAAGGTAGCCAGGAGGAGAGCAGTTGGAAGGGAAAACAAACATGCTTTGATTTGGAGAGCAAAACTGCTGCTCTTCAGCTTTGGGATGGGCAGCTCAGCTCAGCTCCCCTCAGAGGGAGAGGGAATTGAGGGGGTTCTTTCCCTGCCTGGAGATGGGAAACACTTAGAGCTCCGTAAAAGTTCTCCTCAGGCCGTGCCACCTCTCCCAGGGCATGGAATCTGGCAAAGCAGGGACAGGAAACCCCCGCACCTGCAGTAAGAGTTTGACTTGATACAGCTGGACATGCACTTGGAAGAAAGAGTTGGCTCCTTTCCCAGGGAACGGTGCCAGCAAGGGCACATAAGGGAAGCACCCAGGCTACATGGAAAATAGGACACAGCCCCTCTGGCAGGGGCTCCCCTGGGTGGTCGTGCGTGGGGTGGGAAGGGACAGCAGGATCGGGGGGGGCAAGGGGAAGAGGCAGACAGGTCCAGACATATCCCTGCAGGAGCCTGGAGGGGCCAAGTGGGACATAGGCAGTCAGAGCTGGAGGTTTGTGAGGAGGATGGCTCCCAGCAGCCTTGCATGGGGGTTGGAAGGTGCCTACTCTGAGGAGTTCAGCTGAGGAGATGGAGCTCCTCAGGCAGCACGTGTGAGCCCTGGCACATAAGTTTGGGAAAGGGGGCTTTGGGGTCAGCTGCCTCTGGCAGGCTAGGGAGCCTGGGGGCATCAAGGATACAGGGGTCTCCAGTACTTGCTATCTGAAAGGCTCTAGAGAGACCTTAGAGCAGCTTCCAGGACTGAAAGGGGCTCTAAGAAAGGGGCTCTGGATCAGGGAGTGGACAAGGGAGATGGTTTTCAGCTGAAAGAGGGAAAATTGAGAGAAGATCTTAGGGAGAAACGTTTTGCCGTGAGGGTGGGGAGACCCTGTCCCACATTGCCCAGAGCAGTGGTGGCTGCCCCATCCCTTCAGGTGTTCAAGGCCAGGTTGGATGGGGCTTGGAGCACCTGATCCAGTGGGAGGTGTCCCTGCCCAAGGCAGGGGGCGGAACTGGATGGGTTTTAGTCTCTTGCAACCCAAACTATTCTGTGATTCTACAATTTTCCCACATTTTTATTGCCCACTAGCAGAGCAGGGGCTGACAAACAGCAGAGGAAGAGAGCATTTTGAAGATGTCACCACAGTCATTGTCTGTGACAGAAGGTGATCCCTGAAAGCCCCACGATGCTGCTGAGGGACCCCAGGGGAAGATGAAGGGGACAGCCCAAGGGACCGCCCAGACAGAGAGGGGCCTGAGGGGGTGCAGCAGGGGGGTGCCCAGATGCTGGAGGGGCTGCAGGGGGTTGCCCAAGCACTGGGGGACCCAGGGTGGGGGTGCAGGGGGCACCCAAGAGGAGTTGCAGTAGAGAGGTACAAGCGCAGGGGGACACTACAGGTGCGTGGTGGTGCAGGGGGGCACCCAGGTGATGGGAGTTGGGGGCGCAGGGCAGGGATCGAGGTGGCTGGTGGTGCAGGGGGGTGCCCAGATGCTGGGAAGGGTGCAGAGGGGTGTCCAGGCAGCAGGAAGGGGGATGCAGCAGGGGGGTGCCAAGGGACACTCAGAGGGGTGCTGGTGCAGGGGAGCACACAGGGGGTAGGGAGGGGCGCAGGAGGGCACTCGGGTGCTGTGGGGTGCAGTTAGGGGGGCTGCAGGGGACACCTGGGTGCAAGGGGGTTACAGTAAAGCAGTGCAGGGGGGCACCCAGGTGCTGTGGGGTGCAGCTAGGAGTGCAGGGGGTCACCTGGGTGCTGGGGGGCGCAGCGGGGGGTTGCAGAGGGGCTCCCTGGAGGATGTGCGGTGGTGCAGGGGGGTGCCCTGGCTAGGGGGGGAAGGGGAGGGGAGTACAGGGGAAGGTGGGTGCAAGGGGGGCAGGTACCTTTGAGGGAGGTCTCGACGAGGCGCAGGTAGAGCTGGCTGCGCTTGTTGCCGTGGCTCATGCGCTGCCCCAGCCCGTGCCGCTGCAGCACGCACTCCTCGAAGCGCACCACGTTCGGGTGCTGCCGCCGCAGGCTCGTCAGGGCCCAGAACTCGGCCAGCGCCAGCTCCACGTTCTCGGGGGCGTCGCAGCGGATCCGTTTCACCGCCAGCCGGGCGCCGCTGCGCCCGGACACCGCCTCGTACACCACGCCGTACGCCCCGCGACCGATCTCGGCCAGCAGGCGGTACCGCGGGGCAGAGCCCCCGGCGCTAGGCCCCGGCCCCGCCACCGCCATGGGGCCCCGCCGCCTCCGCTTCGCCGCCCTTTGCGTCCCCTCGCGGCCGCCGTCCATCGCGGGGGGCGGCGGAGGAGGGGGGGGGGGCCCTGGCGCGCCGCGCCCCCCCCTCACCCGGCGCCGGGCGAGGGGGCACGCGCCGCGGAAAAGCGCGCGCTGCCGCCCCCTTGAAGCGCTCGTCCAATCGCGGCGGTGCGGGGCGAACCAACTGCGGCGGAAGGGGGAGGGGGGAGACGGCGCGCAGAGAACGGGGCTTACGCCATACGCCCCCAGTAACGGCGCGGAGTTCGGTAGCGCCAGCGGTTAGGATGCCCTTTACCCCGTATCCGGTAACGGAGCGGGACGGCTTGGCGCGGAGGGGGAGCGGAGCGGCGGCGTGTACCACCATCAACTCCCCCCCGCCCTCTGCCGGGCCAGGGGGCACGCGCTGCGGAAAAGCGCGCGCTGCCGGCCCCTTTAAGCACTCGGCCAATAGCGGCGGCGCGGGGCGAACCAATTGCGGCGTCGAGGGGGGAGGAGGCGGGCGCAGGGAACCGCACCTCGCCTCTCCGGGCGGGGTTGGCGAGCGCCAGCGGCACGGGGTATCCGCTTAAACCCCGTGTCCGGTAACCGCGGCTGCGCGCGGAGCGGGGCGTGGAACGGCCCCACCACCCCCCTCCCCGTGGTGGTGGTACGCGCCGCCCCGGTGTAAACAACCGGGCAGGGGATGCGGTGGGTCCTACATTGCCTCCGCCTGTCCCCGCCGGGCGGCGGCAGCGGGGGAGAGCAGGCCCTGATGTAACCCCTTATGTAACGGCGGGGAACACGCCCCCAGCCCTGCCCACCGCCCGGGGGCCTGCACCGGAGCGTGGGGGTGCACCGGGGAGGGGGATGCACCAAAGGAAGAGGGACCTCGGTGCACCGGAGTGGGGGCTTGGCATAACGCGGAGCGGAGTCGGTGCCCCGAGGGGGCCTCCCCACCCTCCCAGGAGACTATTTCTCCCCAAGATCTCGTCTCAGTCTCCCCTCTGTCAGCTGGAAACCCTTCCTCCTGCTCAAGAGCCCCTCCCCAGCTTTCCTGGATCCCCTTTCGATACTGAAGCTGCTCTAAAGTCTCTTCTCCAGGCTAAACATTCCCAACTCTCAGCCTGGGAGATGCTTCAGCCTTCAGATCATCTCTGTGGCCTCCTCTGCTCCAACAGCTCCGTGTGCTCCCTGTGACAAGGACTCCAGAACTGGACTCAGGGCTCCAGGTGGGGTCTCGGAGCGGAGCAGAGGGGTAGAATCCCCTCCATCCTTGCTGGTCCCACGCTCTGGATGCAGCCCAGGACACGGCTGTGTGGAGGCGATGGCTGCCAATGCCCTGGGTGGCGCAGGCACATGCTGCATCTCCTGCAAGTGGTTTGAACCCAATTCCCTTTTGAATGGAGCCACTTTACCTCCTGATCCAGGGCGATGGGGCCGTGCAGCAGCCTACGGGTTCCTGGTGCCGTTCGTGCTGGCAGTGGGGGTGATGGCAGCAGCGCATCTCTCTGTGTTACCATGGGCTCTGCTCTTTCTGCTGGCATCGAGTGGCCACTTGTCCCTCCTGCCCACACAGGGAGGTCAGCGTGTGCCAGCCTGGGCTGTGTGGTGACCTCGAACCACCATGGTGTGATGCAGGCAGGTGCTGAAGCTGCTCCTGGTCCCACGCTGCTGTTCTGCCCGCAGCCATGACCTCCTCCTCTGCTCCGCGCTGCCTGCCTGGCACCCGCTCCGGTTCACATTGGCGCAGTCCCAGAGGTTCGCTCTGGTGCTGTCATGGTCAACCAGAAGCTACATGGTTTCTATGGGTGGTTCGGAGAAGAGTCCCAGGCTCCCCACAGAGCTGTTAGGAGCTCTCACGGCCCACAAATGTATCTAGCACCATTCAGCGCATCCCACAGCCCAGGCAGCCTATCCCGCCCCATGCCTGCCACAGCCTGGTGTCACTTTGGGGCCAGAAGAGCAAGGGAACAGTTTAGGAACATCAGGAAAAGCCCTGCTCCCCAAATAGGACAAATCTGACAATACTGGAGGACCAGATGCTCCCACTGGGTCATGGTCCCATGGCTCACGGACGACCCATCCCACGCTTAGGGATGATTCTCCCATCCCGGGATGGGGAGCTGGGCTCCCTCGCGGCCACAGAGCTGGAGGTGCTATTGGCTGCCATTAACTCCCACTCACTTTTACAGGAGCCTGGCACACTCGCTCAGCCCCCTCCTCCCCGAACCTGCTCTTCGCTCACGGAGTTAAGAAAACTAAACTTTTCTATTAGTGCACATTTCTCTTCCCCAGGTGCTTAATTACCATTGTCCCAGGAAAATGTCAGGCTGACTCAGAGACAGTTTCCCATTAGGAAGAGACAGATGAATATTAATCAAACATGCTGGTGGGTGGGCTCGCTCCCAGCTCCTTTCCCAGGGGAACCCTGTCACCCCCACGCCTACTGAGACCCCAGCTGCTCCAGAAGGGACCCTCATGCCTGGTTCATGCGTAGAAAATAAGATGATGATGCTGCTCCAGGGACAGGGGAAACTTGACCTCCCTCATGGAACAAAGGGAATTGGCTTTGAAGAAGGAGCCTTATTAAACAAAGGACTTTTCTCCCTGCCCACGGGGTTTGCTCTGTCTCTAGAAGCACATCTCCCTCCGGTGCAATTAACCTGGGTGGGAAGGAGGCCCCTTTGCCTTCCAAGTCCTTGGGCAGCAAACGGCCTTTTGAGGTGATGCTGTTGCTCTCACCTGGAGATGCAGCGCCCAGATGGAGCCATTTGCCTTGTTAACAGCAGCTCAAACTGGGGAGGCCAGGCTTGAGGGATGGGCTTTATGGGTTTGGGAGGGCGAGTTGATAGAAGCGATGGTTTGGTGTAAGGAATGCTCCTCCTCACCATGACTGTGGTGCCAGCAGGTCCAGTGGTCCCATTAGTAAGGGTTAAGCCTGTTGGGGGATGCTTGCAGCTCCTGGCTGAGCCCCCCACGTGAGGGTCTCTAGGGGCTTGCAGCTGCTTAGTGTTCTTGGCTTTGTTCAGTGCTTGCACAGCTGAGCCCACAGCAGCGAGGGGCTGTGGCTGCCCTTACGGTGTCTGAGCCTTTACCCCCCTTCCCAGAGTGTTGCTACCTCCCAGGATGGGTCCCACAGGGGACATCTCTGTTCGCCTTGGGGATATGCGTGATGCTCTGCCCTTGCCTTGCCCTCAGCCCGTGGCTCTGCTCCCTCGGTCGGTCGGTGCTGGTACAGCCCTGTCCCAGGTGAGCTAAAACCCACCTCCGAGCAAAAGCCATGGGGTCTCACATGCTTTCTGGGGAGCAGAGCCTGGCACCCCAAACAGATGCTTGTTGAGGTGGCCACCAGCCTTGGGGACAGGGAATCACAAGCAGCTGTTGCATGCTGCCCTGCTCGCCCAGCCACGGCCGCTGGGTGCCTGGTGAGGGTTCCTGGCAGTGCTGGTGACCCCTGTGCATCTCACCAGCACCGGGAGGGCTCAACAGGGGTCCGGCAGCCGGTGTTCGAGCTGGGGAGAAAGGCAGGTTGCTGGGAAACGTCCCTCTTGAGCTCCGATAAAAATAGCTCCTTTTTCAAGGCGAGAGGAAGGGCTGCACTGCCAGCAGCGTGTGGGATGCGCTGGGACCTGCAGAGGATTGGACAGGCTGGCCTGGCCCTGTGGGGTCTGTGCTCCAGAGCCCCCGGTCCCGCTCCTCTGTTGGGATGCAGTGGTGGGTGGGCTCTGGGGGTGCCCCAGCACTGCCCACCTGCACCCCCAGATTGGAGTTGGAAAGGCTCAAACAGGGATCAGGGCTGAGCAGGAAAGGTGAGGGGGTATCTGTCCCCCCTCCCCTGGACCCCTTTCCCCTTTGCCTCATCTCTTTGCCCCAGGACGAGGGGGCACAGGGAAAGGGCAGCGGGACAAACCTGGAGGGTCTGAGCCTTGATGGGGTGGGGGGTTCCCTGTGTGGGCTTTGCTGCATGGACTTGGGGGAGCAGCCCTTTGCAGGGTGTGAAGACCTTCCCTTCCCAATGGCTTCAGTCCAGCTCACTCCTCTCCCCAGAATCACCACGACAGTGCCTCTCCCAGCCTGGAGGGTGGGGTGGGGAGTCAGGGCTTCACCCCCTGCTCCTTCTAGGGCAGGATTTGAATTTGATGCCTGGGGAGGGGGATTCACATCCTCCTACATGCAGCTTGGGGTGAGATGGACCATATTTGGGGCATGTCCTGCATTTGGGGCATGTGTTTTGGCCCTGATGATGCTGCAACGGGGGTCCCCAAGGGATGCAGCCGGTGGTGGGACAAGCATTGCAGTCCCTGGGGTATCTGGGGGGCTGCAGGGACCCCACTGAGCAGCAGCAGAGCCTGCTCGGGAGGTGGTGAGGATGCCGCGGGGCTGATTATTCACAGCTTCCCTCGCCCCGATTGGCTCCACGGCACCGAGCGCAGCCGGGCCCCGCTGCAGGAGGAGACTCCGTGGCCATAAAAGCAGGGTGGGAGCCGGTGGGCGGTGAGTCCGGTGGGCACCCTGGGCTTCGCTGCAGGGCCACCAGCCTGCGTGGCCTCGCCATCGATGCCGATGACCAGCTCAGCCTGACACCTGTGGACGGACACCCACCACCCACGACCCAGCAAAGCGGGTGCTCGTCAGGACGGGGAGCAGGTAGGACTGTTGGGGGTCACCGTCCCAACTGCCATCGCATGGGTGCAGATGGGGTATCGCTCCTGCTCACCAAAGAGTGACTCTGTTCAAAACCCCCAAGAGCAGCTCATGGTGGGGCTTGTGTTATTTAAGGATGGGCTCCCACCTGGCCACAGGTGCTCCTCTCATCCCTCAAGCAGTTTTGTAGTCCAGAGCTTTGCTGGAGTTTGTTTTGATGCTGATGCCTCATCAGCCATCTCTGTGATGGGGACAAAGCAGGGCTCAAAGGGGCAAAGGGAGCAGGGGGAGAGGACGGGGAGAAGTTTCCGTCTCCCCACTTGGATCTAGCGGCAGCAGTGGCCACAGTACTGGGCTTGCTCTGATTCTGTTCCAAAAAGTCATTGGGATTTTTAAGAAGCCTTGTCCTGGAGGTGTTTCCAGGTCATTTTTAAAGGTGAGGAAGGGGACGGCTGGAAGGTGATGCTGCTTTTCTACCACAAAGCTCTGCAAGGTCCTAACCTGCCTGAGTTAGACCTGAGTGGGAGGAGAGACCGGCTCAGCCTGGGAGAGCGGTTTGCATCGCGCTCTGGCAATAATCACAGGTTCATCACCAGAGTCGGTCTCTGTGCTGCCTGGCGCACACAGTCCTGATTCCTCATCCTTCCTTGGGCCACCAAATCTGAAACCAGCTCATGGGATGCAAGGACACAATTGGGAGTTTTCCGTGCATGAACAAAGCTGGGGCACAAAAAATTTGAGTGGAAATGGGAGAGGGGAAAGGGGAACCCCAGCAGATGCCTGACACCAGTAGGAGGGTGGCCTCGGTGGCTGGACAAATCGTTGCCAGATGCTGCCACAATCCTGCCACGATCCTGAAGGAGAGACAGCTCCGGAGCCTCGGGGCTCCTCCAGGTAACACAAAATTGAGCTCTGACACTGCTTTTCTTCTTTCTCCCTTTCTCTGCTGCTTCTTTTAACTTTTCTCCAAACCCCTTTGTTTTCTTCTCCCTTTTCCTGTCCCAGTTTTTCTAGTCCCCCCCCTCTCTGAAGGAGCAGGGGGGGCATTTGTGGCTCTGTCTGGACGAGGCATGTATGCAGCGGGGTGTCCCGGGTGCCCAGACACGGAGCACCCCCGGCCCTGCTGTGCCTCAGAGAGCCCCTGAGTGCCATGAAGTTCCTGATCCTTTGATCGCAGCAGGGCACAGGGCTGCTGGCAGCAGAGGAGCGCAGCACAGGCAAGGGAGGGGAAGCAGGTGGAAAAATGAGGGGGAAAAGGTTTCCTGATGGGGCCGCTAAGAAGCAGCTTGGGAGCTTCATCCCCCTCAGTGCTGCAACTGGCACCTACCTATGTGGCTGGGGAGTCCTCGAGTAGCAGCGCAGTCTCGGTGGTGGCAATAAGGGACAGACGCTCTATCTCGGCGGCGAGGGCTGGCTGGGGTTCTGCTGTCTCTGTGCCCATCCTGGGCATCCATCTGCCCTGGTGCCTGTTGCTCTGCTGGAGTGAGGCAAGATGACACACTTAGCGCTGCACAGCCAGAGGTGCTTGTTGCTCCGCTGGAACAAGGCAGGGTGATGCAGTTAGCGCTGGACGGAGCCAGAGGTGCCTGTCGCTCCGCTGGAACGAGGCAGGGTGATGCAGTTAGCGCTGGACGGAGCCAGAGGTGCCTGTCGCTCCGCTGGAACGAGGCAGGGTGATGCAGTTAGCACTGGATGGAGCCAGAGGCGCTTGTTGCTCTGCTGGAACAAGGCAGGGTGATGCAGTTAGCACTGGATGGAGCCAGAGGTGCCTGTCGCTCCGCTGGAACAAGGCAGGGTGATGCAGTTAGCACTGGATGGAGCCAGAGGTGCCTGTTGCTCCTCTGGAACAAGGCAGGGCGATGCACTTAGTGCTGCACGGAGCCAGCGTGCGGTGCAGCCGAGGAATGCAGACAGTTCTGCAGACGATGGTGCAGATAATTCAAATTAAATTTTAATCTAGCGTGAATTAATACTGTGGCATTAACATTTCTTCATCAGCACCAATTACGGCACATTAGCAGATACTGCTGGAGAATACAATAGTCTCTAATATGCGTCATTAATGTGTAACAGATCCCTCCGGGTCATGCCTTTCCACCCCAGATAAAAGCAGCCAAGGAGCAGGCAGGTGCTTGCTGCCAGTGCTCCCCTTTAGGGTTGGCTCTCGCTCCCAGGGCCATCGTGGTCCTGGTGGCACTGCAGTCCTGCGGCATCACAGCCAGGACCAGCACTGGCCCCTCCAGCCTCGTCTGGGAGGTTCTACCCCTCTCCCAGCAACTGCACAATGTGTTCAGCCCTCCCTGGCTTTGCCTGCAGAGGTGAGAGGCTCTGGCATGGCTCCTGGTGGGCTGAAGGATGGCGATCAAGGCTTGCAGGTAGGCTTGAACCACCAATCCAGCTTTTCCCCTCTTCCTCCTGCTGCTCCAGCCCAGCAAACATGGTGGTGGGAGGGAGGGGAGCCGGGGCTGCTCCAGCACGGGGTGCAGCACCTGGGGTGAGGCTGCATGGGGTGACAGCATCGCTCACCTCCCTTCTGCTGGCAGCTCCAGTCGTGGTGCTTTTCTTCCCCAAGACCAAGAGGGAGAACCTGCGATTCATCCCCTCCATGCTGCACAACAGGGCAATCAAAATATTGCAGAGAAACGCAACGCTAAAGACAAAAAGGGACTTCTCTTTCCAGAAGTGTGGAAGGAGCAATGGAGGTGATGGGGTGGGTGGGGATGGTGGTACCAGTTCCAGGAACCTCAGGGGCCCAAGGGTCCTGGCTATAGCTCAGAGCTTGTTCCAAGGACCAGACCACAGGGTAAGGGATCACATCCAGCAGCATCCCTGCAGGTCACTCCTGTCCCCTTCCCTCACTGCCTGGCACCCAGGGGCAGCACCCAGACGTGAGTTGCAGGCACTGGTCCTGGTGCGTGTCCCCAGGAGAAGCTGCATAGGTGGTAGGTGCCCCACGCCAAGGGTGCCAGTGGGGCGGCGATGGGCTCCCTGGGGCAGGTACAAGGAGGGTGATGGCTCTGTGCTCTCTTGCCCTCCCCAGGCAGCAGCTGCGGGGTGAGATGGCACGACGGGCACTGGCGCTGGCTCTCTGCCTCTCCCTGGCTGCCACGGCATCTGCCGACTGTGCAGCCCAGTGCTCCCTCTGCACAGCCCGGACCCGCAACAGCGAGAGCAGCATCCAGCCCCTGGTGAGTCCCAGCAGCGGGTGCAATGGGAGTGCTCGTGCATGGTCAGCAGGGCTGGGAGCTGATGGGGTGTTGGGCACAGGTACAGGCACCCCAGGGTGCAACCATCAGCTCCTCGCTGAGCTTGGCAGCACGGCAGGTGCAGATTTCTGGGTTTAGGGTGGGAAGAAGGCAGGGGGCATCACTTCGAGAGGCAGGGGGATATCAGCGGGCATCCCACTGTGGCCGTTGTCTTGCAGATGTGCCTGCGGGAATGCCAGGGCTCCTCCCCACCTGGCCCCGAGTGGGACACATGCAGGAAGGCACTGGCACTCCTGGCCCCGCTGGTGGCCGTGGCCGAAGGGACAGACCCATCGCCTCGGGAGGCAGAGGAGGACGAGGCAGAGCTGGAGCAGGAGCGGGGTCCCGGCGAGCTGCCGGTACCGGCCAAGCGCTACGGGGGCTTCATGAAGAAGATGGCCAAGGGGAAGCTGCTCGCCCTGCTACGTGAGAATGCCCACAGCAAGGGCGGCCTCAGCAAGAAGTTTGGGGGCTTTGGCCACAAGCCGGGGGAGCGGGCAGCCCCCGAGGACTACCTTGGGCTGTGGCCAGTGGGCAATGGGAGTGAGGAGCCCACGGGCGCTGGGGCCGAGGGGCAGGAGCTGGCGGAGCTGCACAAGCGTTACGGTGGCTTCATGCGCCGGATCCGACCCAAGCTCAAGTGGGACAACCAGAAGCGCTACGGGGGCTTCCTGCGGCGGCAGTTCAAGGTGATAACACGGTCGGACGAAGACCCCAGCGCCTACTCAGGGGAGGTCTTGGACCTATAGAGCTGGGCGTGGGATGGGCAGCATCGCGGTCCCCATGCTGCCAGCCCAGACTGCGCCAGCACCACCGTCCCCATCCCCTGGCATGGCCGGTGTCACCCCTACCTCATCCCCTCCATGGACCACGGGTTCCTGTCCCCAGTCATCCCTCTCTGGTTCACCTGCCCATCCCTTAGAGACCCCATGCCAAGGGGACAGCGCCACTTCTCCGGCTGTGGGTCCAACCTCTAGGCTCCCCCAAGCAAAGCGAGAAGGGGAACACGCATCCTCCACCCTCCCACAGCTGCAGAAGGGCAGCAGGGTCTGGAAACCATCGTGGCTGATGTAGGGGGGACAGTGGCCTCTGAGCACTGGCAAGGATGAGCCGGGGCAGGATGAGGCCCTCCTCATCCACCTCCAGGCTGGGAGGTGGACGGAGCAGCCGGCACAGCTGTGGGAGAGGCAGCTGGCTGAGCACAACCCCAACTCCCCTCCCCAAGCCACTTGTGTCCTACCCATCCCAGCACCTGCCTGGTCCCCCCAGGTTCCCCCCTCCATGAAGAACCCCCAGAGGCAGGGTTGGACCCGCACCCTCGCTCCCCCGCAGCCAATAAAAGGCAGATGCCAACAAAGCCGAAGCTGTGCTGGGTGCTGAGCGGTGGCTTTGTCAATGGTCCAGGGCTCTGTGGGTCAGATCAAGCCCTTGGTGTGAGGGGACCACGCGCCCAGGGCCTGGAGGGGGGGCTGGGGGCCAGGGGCACCCGAGGCCTGTGGGCAGCACACAGTGGTACCATCCCCACACCATGGGGGCCAAGGGAATGGGGGACTCCATGGCCTCCACTGTTGCTGCCCCCCAAGAGGCAGGGCCACCCCAGCCAAGTGATTGCAGGGCAGGGTTGCTCAGTGCGACAGCCCCCCCCCCGCTTGCCCCAGGGAATTCCAGCAGCTGCCCTGCGTGGGGAAAGGCAACCCTGCCAAGGGCATTGGCCAAGCTCTCCCCTGCCTGCTCCTACTTTCAGGACAGTGTGACCTCACTGGCAGCAGCTCCTTGCTGAGAAAACCCATCCTGGGCAGCAAATTCTCTTTTGAGCTTCTTCGTTGCTGCCTCCTCCTCCTCCAGGAAGCCTCACACTGCAGCTCCTGGTGATGAGGCAGAGCCAAGCTGCCTGCTCCAGGGTGGGAAAGGAGAGGAGGTGGCTGCAGAGCACTGGCACG
The DNA here is from genome assembly GCA_013389865.1 of Piaya cayana. Classification (NCBI taxonomy): domain Eukaryota; kingdom Metazoa; phylum Chordata; class Aves; order Cuculiformes; family Coccyzidae; genus Piaya; species Piaya cayana. The sequence continues at coordinate 12,079 of WAAB01018433.1, read as the reverse complement.
CTCAAGCTCACCCACAGCCCAGGCTGCAGCCAAGGACAGAGCCTGCCTGCACCCTAGTACGAGCCCCCAAAGAGAGGGAGAGCCACTCAGACCCTCAGGTGGGCACCACAGCCCCTGTTCCTGCCTCAATCTCCTCCTTCCACTGCCATCCTCCTCCTCCCCGCTTTCCTCTCTAGCACCACGAAGGGGTTGTGCAAGATGAGGCTCCCCCCCCCATCACTGCAGGACACAGACCCTCACCCCACCAGGCACCCCCAGTGCTGATGCCCAGGTAGCCCCCCATGAGCACGGGGCCACGTGGAGGGGTAGGAGCAGCACAGAACTTTTCACTTTTATTATAAAAATAACTTGCAAGCAAAAAGAAAAAAAACCAAAACCAACCAAACCCCAAACAAACAGAAAACAACAACAACAAAAATAGGCTGTACAAGCAGTCACAGCGCTCTCAAAGCGTCACCAGACCCCAGCCCCCCTCCAGCAGCCAGAGGAGCCATAGAAGACACTTGTTCCCCATGGGTGGGCTTGCAGGGAACCTGCCTGGTCCCCCCTGTAGCCCCCCTGGCAGAGCTGGGGGGGTCATGTAAGTCTCTATGGGGTTCAGGGTCTTTACTGAGGCCTCAGTCTTAATTGTGCACATCTTAATCTACTGTTAAGTACACAGCAGCACACCCACGTATGACACAAAACATTGGGGTTTCAGCTCTAAAAATTAACAGTTAGATGTCAAACAGTCAATGTGTTACAGGGTACCTGTGGGGAGCTCCCAGGGCACCCCAAGCCCAGCCAGCACGGAGCTGCACACTTTGTACAAGCCTGGGGCAGTGCTGGTGGGTCCTGGCCCGGGGGGCAAGGCTGTGCGGAGGAAGATGAGGAGGAGGAGGATGCTCGGTGCCGGGGAGCAGTACCTGGAGCCTCCCTGGGCAGCAAGGACAGGGGAAAGCCCACAGCTGGGATCACCAGCCTTCCCAGCCTTACTGGCCTTGGTGCGAGACCGAGGTCCCACCAAAGGGACACTTGGGAAGAGAGAGGCAGACACTTCGGTCCTTCCTTTAAAGCCAGTTTGGTTTCCAGGTGCCGGCAGCAGGGGAGCCCCAGAAGGCAGCGCGGGGGTACCCACGGGTCCCTGCGGGGTTGGGGCAGCTGCAGACGCCGTGCAAGCCTGGCCAGGCAGTGGCATCCCTGGGGGCACTGGCACGGAGGCACTGTCTCCATCCTCTCAACCTGGCTGGAGCTTCCCGAGGAGCTGCTGCTCCACTGGCTGAGCCTGATGTGGGCAAACCCCACGCACCGAGCCAGAGCAGCCCCCGTGGCTGTGGGGCACCCCGAAGGGATGGAGCTGGCAGCCCCCAAGATCAAGCTGCCTCCATAAATCAAGTCTTTGCTGATGGGAGCCAACCCAAACAATATTGTGGGCTCCATTTCCACCCTGAATCGTGGGTATCGGAGCCCCTTGCTCTCAGAGCTTCCAAGAAATTCCTCCCAGGCAGGAGCAGGGTGGCTCCCCATGGGTTCCCAGCAGCTGCCGCAGTCCTGCTCATTTCCTCGGGATCTGGACGCTGGCGTACTCGGAGGTGGCCTCCTCAGGGCACGGGGCCGGCCGCTTGGGTGCCTTGCTGAGGTGCACCATGTCCAGGTCGGCGTAGGTGAGGTTGTCGTCGCTGGCGGGCGGCTGGCTGGCCTGGATGCAGGCGTACTCCGACTGCTGGCTCATCTCCACCATCCGCCGGATGGTCTTCCTCTCTTTGTCGAAGTTCAGGTCCGCGTAGGTTAGGTTGTTTGGGTCAGACTCCTGCAGGAGACATCAAGAATTCCTCTGGGAGGACAAACGAGGAGCCCCCGGTGCCCACCCCAAAGCCAATCTTGCTGCAGCTCGACCTGGGACAGCTCGGTCGCTGCTCATACAGAGGGAATGATGCCAGCAGCCAGCCGGGACAAACCCACAGCGATACTTTACCCCCTGCTATGCCTTCAAATCACCAGTCACCACACCAGAGACAGGCTTCAGAGCCACCACAGCAGCCACCCCATCCCAGTAGGGCTGGGCAGGGGCCAGGCTGCCCAGCGATGCCCACGCAGGAGCTGGCAGAGGCTGGGTGGGACAGACAGATTGCTGCCGATCACGACTTTGCTCGTAACTGCGTCACGAAGTGCAAAAATAACTCCACAAATAGCCAGAGATGGCTATGGCACAGCTGGTTCTCCAGACAGCACAACCCCAGGCTTCACTGGGAGGAGGAGGAGGAGGAAGATAGAGGATGAAGGCAGAAAAGATGCTGGGAAGCAGCTACCCCATCTCTGGGACAGCTTCTCCTCCCTCTCCAGCCACAGTGTGGAGACACTGAGGCGTTTCACAGGGCAACCACCACCCTCCACTGGAGACACAGAAGTGTTTCATACAGAAGCCACCACCACCCTCCACTGGAGACACCGAGGAGTTTCATGCTGGAGCCACCGCCACCTCTGGTGTCTCCTGACTTCTCTCCCTCCTTAGGTCCCGGGGCTGAGCAACACACCTGGGTAGTGGCCTCGCTGCTCTTCTCGGGTTCGTGTAACCTGAAAGGGGGAACAAACCAAATCAGATCAAGTCCCTCTGTCAGGGCCTGAGAACCCTTCCCGTGAAGGAATATTTCCTAATATCCAGCCTAATCCCTCCCTGGTGCAACCTGGGGCCATTTGCCCTCATCCCATCACTTGTCACTCGGGAGAAGAGACCAGAAACCACCTCACCACAACCTTCCCCAGCTCTGTTGCCTTCCCCTGGACACCCTCCAGCACTTCAATGTCTTTAAAGATATTTGCTCACATGCTGGTCCAGCTACACCTCTGCAGGCTGGAGAGCTGGTTCCCACCCACTTGTTTGGTTCAAGACCACCATGGGGGCAGAATCACAACTGGGGGATCAGTAGAGCCTGGGCTCATGTCTTCCCTTTCACAACAAGCTTTTGACAATCCAGCTCCACCCCAATTCCAAGGGACCTTGTTTGCAGGCTGGAGTTATCCAGCTCAGAGGGTGCATGGGTTACTCTGACCAGAGGAGATCAGCACTTACCTAGCAGATGGTGAGCTTTTACCTGCCAGAAGAGAAATAGTTTAAGAATGAAACAGTTCAGGAAACAACATAAAACCCCTGCTTCCCAGGTATGCGAGCCCGCACGCAGAGGCTGCTGCAAGAGCCCACACACAGCTTCCCCGAGGCAAGAGCCTGCCGTGTTTTGGAGCTTCACTCTGTTTCAAAGAGCATCCCAAGCTGGAAGAGAGCCACAAGGCTCATCAAGTCCAGCTCCTGTCCCTGCACAGGACACTCCAACATTCATGCTGTGGGTCTGAGGGCATTGGCCAAATGCTTCTGGGCTATTGTCAGGCCTGGTGCCATGAGTGCTTCCCTGGGAGCTGTTCAGGGCTCCACCACCCTCTGGGGAAAGAACCTTCTCCTAATGTCCAACCAAACCCTCCCCTGGTGCATCTTCCTGCCATTCCCTCAAGGTGTTTCCCATAGGACTGTTCCTGGCAGAGAGGAGGAGGTGGGGGGGTCAAACACTTGAGGCATAAGGAACAACAAGCACATTTGACTCTGCTCCTGGCAGCCGTTGGCACACAGCGGCAACCAGGCAGAGCTTTCCCTGCAGCCTGCGAACAACCCAGTCAGCTCTACTCCATCCTCCCCTTTGGCCTGGAGCCACCCAGCCAAGCAGAGATGTGAGAGAGAGAGAAAGGAGTCAGGAGCAGGTTATTCCCTGTCCTGCACGTGGGTTTCCTTACCCTTGCTCTGCTTTGCCCGGATGAGGTAAAGAATTGCAGCCACCAGCAGCGCCAGCACAGTGCAGACCACCCCCACCACGATATAGATGAGGAGCAAATTGTCTGAAAGATGAATGAAAAAGGTCACCACAAGCCTGAAAACGCTGGTGCTGACCAAGTCCCTGCCACCGTCCAGCTGGGGTTGGCGTGGTGATGCCTGAAGAATCAAGAACCACAGCTCAGAACCTGCCAGCATCGCTCCCCCCCCCCAGCCCGCAATATGGGGATTTTGTGTCCTTTGTGGGACTTTGAGCTTTCCCAGGGGATGCATCCTAAAGTCTCCCCGGCAGGGACCGCATCCCAGCGGCTCTCACCATAAGGTGTCTGGAACAGGTCGCTCTGTCCCCCCTTGGCCAGGGTGGTGATCCACAGCAGAGCCGTCTCGCTGATGGGGGCCTGGGCATCGTGCACCACCCGGCAGGTGAACGCAGAGCCGTTCTTCTCCTCCGTCGCTTGGACCTCCAACAGGCTCCTCAGCTTGAACAAACCCTGTGGCGTCTCCACTGGCTTGGAAACTTTTTCCACCTTCACCTCCGTCCTGTTCTCCAGCCAGGTGACATCCACATCTCCCGGGTAAAACCCCTCCACATCGCAGGTGAAGATGACGGTCTCGTTCACCTCAACAGGGCTCCGTGAGTCAGTGGCCACACGGACACTGGGGGAAACTGGGAAGAGAAGCAGCTCCTGGTGCCCGACCTCCCCCAGCCCCACTGCCCACAGGGTGCCCAATCCCCAACCCAGCACCTGGACACCCCAAGTGCTGTTTCCCCCTGGCCTCACCTCGCAAGGCATCGCGGAGCTGGAATGTCCCTGTCAGTGGGTCCGTCAGTGTGGGGTGCTGCACCTTGCAGTGGAGCTGGGAGCTCACGTCATCGCGTTGCAGCGTCAACGTCACTGTGCTGGACATGTTGTAGGAGGACTTTGTCCGCGCGGGTGTGATCTGTGGCTGCTGAGCTGAGATGGAGGCCTTGTCCTTGAACCATTTCACGGTGATTTCTTCAGGAAAGAACCCTCCAGACGTGCAGGTGAAAGGCACCGATTCCCCCGGCACCGCTCTGCGCCCGGGCCCAGACACGACTGGGGGTGTGGGTTTGGCTGCGGGGAGAAGCATGGGGTCAGCCCTGGCTCTGCCACCCCTGCGGGACCCTCTCCTGGCACCTGAGCCCAGAGCAGAGCCCACCGGGTGGGGTGGGATGGGGTCACTGGTTCCCCCGGGAGCTGCTCTGGTAGCCCCACTCACCACGCACAGACACCTCCGTGCCCTTTCCACGCTGAAACTCCTCTTCACCCTGCAGCCTATTACGGAACTTCACACAGTAATAGGTGCCGGCATCCTCGGGCTGCACATCCCTGATGTGGATGCTGAAGTCATTGTCGGACCCATTCTCTGCCCTTGTCACACGGGGGACGGAGCCTGTCTGATCATAAACAATGACCCCATCGTCCTTGCCCTTCAGCCACTTCACAGGGCCAGCAGGACCAACTCCTGATATGGTGCAGGTCAGGGTGAGCGTCTGCCCCGCTTCCACCGTCACCAGGTCCTGAGGCTGCTGCAGCTTGAAGTCCTCATCTGTCTGGGCATCAGCACCTAGGGAAAAACACAGACCCAATCTCACCCTGCACAGCACACCTAGCCTGGCTCTCAGTGCCTTCTCTAGCTGCTGGATGGGCTGAGCACCCCATTGTGGGTAGCAGGGACTATGGACGATAGGGCTGTGCCAGCACCGAGGAGCCTGGGAGAACGGCTGCAGTCACGGCAGCGGGCACAGCCCTCAGCCCACAGGTCGCAGCAGCAGAGCCAGCCAGGGCTGTGCTGGACACCGTCACCAGGTCCTGAGCAGCCACATGTCACACTGTACAGCTAAAACACGGAGCAGATCCCTGCCGGCACGCTGTGCTGCCTCCCACAGCCGCTCGCTTTTGTCAGTCAGGAGGAAACGAGGGCACAGAATAGAAGGTGCTCCAAAAGCTGCCTTTGCAGATCTGAGATCACATTTTCCGTACCGAATCTGTCCCACTTCTTGCCTCGAGTCCAAGCCCTGATGGAGCACAGCCCTCGGCCAAAGCAGGCAGACGCCACTTCTGCTTGTTACTGACAGAGGAGAGAAGTCCCTTTCGAAGCATCTCGGCAAAGAGCTCCCTGCTCCAGGGTGTCACCTCTCTGCACTGCAAGCTCTGGTGCCCAGCAACCCCTGCCAGGACAACCCCAGCTGCCAACGCTCCTTCCCGCATGCACAGTCAGGCAGGGGAAAATTCCTCGGGTCTCCAGGGCTCTGCTCGCCCTGCCAGCAATAAAATCCACCTCAGAGGGGCCTGCAGCCAGAGCTGGCAGGGACTGGGGGGTCCGAGCTCACTGCCATGCAGGGGAGATGCAGTAGGAACCCCACGGGAACTGCAGTGCTACTGCTCTCCCAAAGCAGCTGTAGAGGAGAGACAGCCACCTCCGGTCCTGAGCAGCCCTCAAGGGGTTAATACTGGGAACGCTTGCCAAGCCAAACAGTTCTTGTGACTGAATTGAATGAGATTTCAATACAGGCCATTGCTTAAAGGAACATTCATAAATAACCAAGAGAACCGCTTAAATCCACCGGCTGCGGACCCAGAGCTGGCAAGGGGCACGGAGGACGCACAGAGGATCGGAGTCACAACCGCACGGAGCCCAGTGTGTTTGAGCTGGTAGCTCCTGCTGCAGCAGCGCTGGGAGCGCATGGACCAGCCTTGCTGGCGGCAGCTGCACCCTGCACCTTTCACATCAGAAGAACCCAGGGCAACAACAAGACCTGGCACCCCCGCAGCTACCACCACGGCCAGGATGGGACAAAACCACTTGGCTGGATGCTCCTGGGAGGCTCTATTGTAGCACGAGCTGCTCTGACTCCTCCAGATCCCGGCTGGCTCCCACAGAGCCTGAAGAGGATTTTTGGCAGCTGTTAATCCCTTCTGACTTCCAGCAGTATTTGATGCACCCACAGATGTTCTCACTGCCTGCACAATTACTTTATCTCCATAGCCAGAGCTCCCAGGAGTAGAGATTCTCCAAATGCCTTAAGTTAAAGACATCGTGTCCAGGACACTAGTGTGCTTCATCCCCAGCATGAGCCATGCTCACAGCCAAAATCTCCAGGCTTTCGTGCTTCCTTTCAAATCCATGGCAGCAGCACTCAAAACAGATGAGTTTGTCCCGGATGACAAGCATGGAAGAACAGAAACTTGGTTTGTGCCACATCCTAGGGCATCATCCAGGTTGAGCCTCGGTTTCTGCACGAGCAGCAGCAGCCTGGGCTTCTGCAAGGTGAGCCAGAGTTGCTGGGGCGACACTCAATGTGGGAACAGCCCTAGAGCAGAACTTCTGCCCTCGGTGAGAGCTTGTGCGCCCCATGTGCGGATGCACAGTGGTGACACAGAGCGCAGAGCCTGTGCTGCTGCTGTGGCATCTCCTGAGCTTCCCCATCAACTGCTGCCCTCAGACTTTTCGCAAGAAGCGGTTGAGAAATGCACAGAGGAAGTTTAAAAGCACAGAAGCATCATCAGCCTCCTGCCAAGCCCCTGCACGGGGATGTGACCCAGGCAGGGGATCTGGCACCCCCAGCATGGACTCCTCAGCCCCTTTGTGCACCCATGGTGACCGTGATGCTCATTGCTCACCCCATCCCGTCAGCAAACAAAGCCCAAGACACCTCATTGCTCATTAGCAGGTGGCCTCGCAACACAGCAAGGGCTGCGGGAAGTGGGGGGCCAGGAGCCAGGGCCCCTTCCCACCACAGGAGCTCTGTGCCCAGTGATGAAGCATCACTTGCTGCTCCCCTCTGCCATCCCGTGTCCCCTCAAGGGTCCCTGTGCCAGGGAGAGCTGCCCTGCTCAGAGAGGCCAGCGCTGCCCCGCGCCGCCCAGCCTGCACCAGCCAAGTGCTTCCTCTTCATCCTCCCTCACTCCATCTGTCTGTCTCTCCATAAAGCACGCACTGTACCGGAGAGAAGAGAGATGGGGAAAGCATCTGCTTTGGGGTCCTGGAGCTGACCCCAGCGCTGCAGCGCGGTCAGCAGGAGCAGCACAAGCATCGTTCAGCTCCATTGCAGCCCTGGGATGTCAGAGCAGCATCCATAAAAGCAGAGGGCAATTAACCTGGATGCAGCCAGGCCTGATGCCCAGCGGGAGCTGTAGTTCACCACAACCTCAGCAGAAGGCTCCTGCCTTCCCAGGTTCGTGGGGATTTGCTTTTGCAGGCAGCAGGGCTGCCTCTCCGAGAACCCACATTTGCAGACGGGCTGCAGATGATCCGTGTGCATCTCTCACGCCGCCAAGCCCACATCACCTCCTCGCCAGGCAGCGGCGTGCAAGCAGCCCGCCTGCTCCCTGTGCCGAGGGATGTTCAGACAGGGGGTGTTTGCTCTCGTCCAGCCCAAGCTGCTGCAGCGAGGCCCCTGCCACACGGGACTTTGCTCCCAGAGCGGCCCCAAGAGCAGCTAGGGAACAAAGGGCTCCGTGCTGCCTGCCAGGAGGCTTCGCTGCAGCTCTCAGCCTCTCTATCATTGCAGGAACCACTGCGTGGTCTCTCAAATAGGGTTAAAATGTGGCTTTTAGCTTATTTTTCCACATGTCCTGTTGTGAGCCACCACACTGCTTTAGAGGCTTTCACACGCAGCTCTGTTTGGCCAGTGCTCTTGAGATCCCTGCACGCAGGGCTTGCAAGATCTATTTATACCTGAGCTCCAGCCACGATTGTGCCACGTTAGCACCACGCGGCCTTAGCGAGACCCGCTCACACCTCCCAGCCAAGGAGCAGGAGTCCCAGCCAGACCACCCGACTCCTCTGCCTGCACCCAACCCTTCACCAGCACCAACCCACCGTGTTCTCAGAAACACGGACAAAGTCCCACAGCAGCAGGCAGAGCGATGCCCCCACCCCCGGCGATGGGAAACACAAAGGGGAAGTTGACAGAAAACCCCACAATATGCAAGTTAAAAAAATGCAAAGTTTCCATTGAAGCTCCTTTCCTCCCTTCCCCCTGAACACAGCTTCTCCTCACACCCAGCAGATGATGTCTCTCCTCCTTCCCCTTTCTGGGCGCTCGTCTCGAGAAGCAGCAGGGCTGGGAGCCTGGCCAAGCCCCCTCCCAGCAGGGATTTGTGAGCCCCGTATGCTCATGATGTGCTTGGAGCACCAGGACTGGCATGTCAGGGTTCTTTGTGCTGCAAACACATGGGAGACACTGAACTTCTCTCTACAAACACCAGTTCAATGCAAACTTGCTTCCCACCTGCACATTCACAGAACCAGCCCACGACACGATTCGCTCAGCCTTCAATTTCAAACCAGCTGGAGAGGGAGCAGAATCCCTTCGCCACCGAGACCAAGGGGAGTTTAGGTGCTCTGACCCTCTAATCTGCTCTATCCTACACTCCAGAATTAGCAAAGGCTTTTAGAGCCCTGAAACTCATCACCTGACAGTCCCCACGTAGGTAGGAGCCCCGGAGCGCTCCCGGCCTGGAGAAGAGGTACGAGCTCAGCGGCCGTGCTGTGCCTGGTCTGGCAGAGCCTCCCTCCTCTTCTTCAGTTTAATCTGAGAGCAAAATAATCCCTGGCTCTCCCGCTGCGGTGCAAGTTTCCCATCTCGGTGACACATTTCTTTCCGTATTCCACCTTTTGAAGCGTTTGATACCGAACAGATTGCAAGGGGCCGGGGTTTCATTCAGCTGAGGCTGCTTGGATGCTTGCTGGTAAAAATAGCTTGGTTTCCTTCTGAAGGAGCCGGGTAAGGAGCTCCAGGATGGCGAGGAGAGGGCGGCGCGCTCCAGAATTCGACGTACAGCTGGTCCCTGGCATCCGCAGCCCCACGGTCACTCGCTGAAGGAATGGACCCATGAGCAAAAAGAAGCCCCAGAATAATCCTCCTGGAATTTCACCTGCAGCAAAGCTGCCCACAGGGGAAAATAACAGGTGCTGCCTATAAAAAGGGCCTGGAATCTGCGGTTCAGGGCAAGGCAAAGAAGGGAGACCCAGGAGTGCTATGCAGATCCCAGAGGGGCTTGAGGACTTTAAAGGCCACACTGGATGAATGTGACATCAGAAGACGCCTCAGATCACATGCAGACACCATTTGTGAGCTTCCCTCCTACAGTATTAGGAGAAATCCAGCTTGAAAACCAATTTGAAAACCCCACAGCCAAACAGATTTCCTCTTTAGTGGGGGCTCCGGGTGGCGCAGCCAAAAACCTCCACTGAGAAGCGTCTGCACGGCACAGATTTTGCTGTTCGGCTTCCCAGCATCTCTTTGCCCTCCAGGAAGATCTCCTGCAGGACCTTCCCTCGTGCAGAAGCCTGGGCCAGCTCCTCTGGAGTTCAGGCTTAGTCTGAGCCATGGCCCAGGAGCACTTCACCGAACGGAAAAGAGCAAAGAATCATTCAGTTGGAAAACAGCTTTGAGATCAACACCAGCTGTACCTGTCCACCACTGAACCAAATCCCCAGGCACCTCACCTGCCATCTTGTAAACCCCTTCAGGGACAGGGACTCCACCACCACTCTGGACAGCCTCTGCCCATGCCCAAGAACCCTTTCCATGAAGGAATATTTCCTAATATCCAGTCTAACCCCCCTCCAGCGGAACTTGAGGACAATCCTCTCATCCCATCACTTGTTCGTTGGGAGAAGATCTGCATGCTTGCACCTGAAGTTAGAGATGTAAAGCACTGCAACCCAGGGCTTTCTGTCCCAGGATGGTTCTCTCTTGATGGCTGGCTTGGAAAATGGGGTTTCTACTCCAAGGCCACGTTTAATTAAGCTCAGGAGCTTTGCTTGAACTGTTCTTTTGTGGCAGAGAATTGCAGCGGTTCACTGAGAAGCTGCACTCGCCGCCAAAGCCGCCTTGGCTTCCAGCAACCGGGAGTTTTCAGCTTGGGGCCAACACTTCTCAGTTGTGATCAGGCAACTCAAAGCAAGGAGTGTTGTGCTGAAAGCATTTGCTTTCCGCTCAAGTTTGCGCTTAACTCTCTGCCCAAGTAAAGCTTCCATGATAAATATTTCCAATGGGCCTGGAAGGGCATGGATTTCCCCAGCATCGGATGGCGTTTCACCCATGGGGGAGCCTATTTGTAATAGGGATCTGACTGAATTTGTAATGGGATCTGACTGGAAAAGGTGGAATTGGGACAGGCAGCGAGGTGCTCCTGAGCATCCATTGCGATTGGCCCAGGCCCCAGCCCTCCCCAGAGTCAGAGAGTGCTGGGCAAGGAGGAGAGCGATTCCTTAGCTGGATGACCCCAGACGAACAACATCGAAAGAAAACCTCCTAGAAAGGAAACCTCCTTGAAAGCAGCAGCCACCACAGGGCTTCATTCCTGGTGGGGTGAGAAACTTCTCCCTACGAGAGAGGGAAGGGAAACAGCCAGGGAGCGGCGCACGCTTTTATCGACCCCTCTCACGCTGCGTTCCCCAAGCTTTTAGAGGGGACTGGTGGAGCTGTGAGCCCCGAGGAGGGCTGGGGAAACCTGGAGAGCTGGAAAAAGTAGCCCAGGGCTCTCGGGGCCGGTGCTCGCAGTGGGGCTGGGTGGTGCAAGGCACATAGGGGGATGGTGCAACCCCACTGCTCGAGTGCTCAACAGTTGGGTAGAGCAGCAAAACCAGCACATTGCCAGGGGTAAAGCAGAGGGGTAGCCAGGAAAATAAAAAAGTTCTAGGCAGGCTGGAGCCTCCCCTTACCCGCTCTGCCATCCGGGCAGCCTCTGAGTGGGAATTTTTGGCTGCTCGCAGAGATTTGCCTCTCCCGTCGCTGGCGGGGGGGTGCCAGCAAATGGGTGGAAACAACATGCCTCTTCACGTCCCTGCTCAGTTCCCTTGTCTGGCTGGGAAGGGGAATGTCTGTCTGTCTGTCTGCCTCCAAGTTTGCTCCTGGAGGAGCAGCGGAGCCAGGAGGGCCCTGTGGAACCGCCGCGCTCTAGGTCATCGCGGAGAAAGGTCAAACACCAACCGTGCGCGGCGAGACGGCATCATGTCGCGTACCGGAGGCGTGTGGCGGAGGATGGAGGGAAATGGAGAGGAAAAAATATCCAAACATCCTATAGGATCCAGGGGGAAAGCAACTCCCAGCCCCCCCAAAAAAACCCAAAGGAGCAGCAGGAGGGGTGCAGGTCGCACCCTTGGCTTACCTGGCAGGGCGAGCAGCAGCAGGCAGGTCAGTGGCCACGGGGGAAGCGGCTCCATCCTCGGGTGGCTCTGGGGAGCAGAGATTAGAGCGGGGTCGGGCGCTTTAAAATTTTTTAAATACGCAAAAAAAAAAAAAAA
>WAAB01018431.1:0-67405 GCA_013389865.1 Piaya cayana | reverse complement strand
CCATGTTGACTGGGCCTAATCACCCAGTTGGTTCTCTTGCATGTGCTTCATGATAGCACTCAAGATCAGCTGCTCCATGACTTTCCCTGGCACTGAGGTCAGACTGACAGGCCTGTAGTTCCCTGGATCCTCCCTGTGACCCTTCTTTTAGATGGGCACAACATCATGAGCAGCTACTATTCACATATACTGAAAGTGCCCACATTGGAAATAGAAGAGAGGGGATGCTCTTAGGAAACAAAGTCCCATCTAATATGCTTGCTGTCCTATTTTTTTCAGTCTTCAAGCTTGCAAACAGGTGACAGAAATAATACAAATGTGAGACATTTCCAAAAGAAGGCAGCATCTGCTTTTCTGTGTGTCATGACACAATATCCAGGTTACTTTAAAGTTTGCACTTTTTATATTAATTCAATAAACTTATTTAAAACCACTTTCTGTCAGTAGCAGTAACTCTGTCTTCAGTCTCTAAATACCCTTCTGGATATCTCCAGGACACAGTAGTGCTAACAGTTTACCAAGAACATCTGCTGGCTGAGAAATGCTTTATGCTCATACTAAAATATTGTTTCCCGTGTGAGGATGAGCATATTGAGTGAGTCAAAGGAAACAGTAGCAAAGGAATTCCTTTGAGGAGGATATCAAAATAGAGCCTGTGCATTTACCTCCTAATAAATATTCTCCCTACAGTACCAAATACAAGTGGTTGTAGAAGATAAAGAATCTATGCTGATGAGATAAGACATGTTTTGTCTTGACCTGACTCCCACAGGAAGCACTCTCATCCCATGGATCAAGAGGAGCTGATCAAAGGCCAATGCTTTGGGTACCACATTAAGGTTGCAAAGCTTGAGGTTTCCCAGTCCTATGCACTGAAAATATAACTCCTACAAATTTCTGTAGTGCTATGACCTTAACAACAAAGCTACTCAGCTAGCTGCTCAGTCACTAGCATCAAGTTTTGCCTAGGTTTGGGTGGGTGCCAGAGAGGAAATAGTTCTCTGGGCTCTTATTTTATAGACATGTTTGGTTGGAAAAGACCTTTGAGATCATTGAGTATTTGATGACATTGATAGAGATTAAGAGCTCTGGATAAAATTACTGAAAGAAAAGTCAAAAAAGGTCTCAGTGACTTTACGTCACCACAGGACTCTACACATGACAGCTGGCGGAAAAACTCTTGCATTTGCACAGCTTCTGTGGCAGAAATTTCTACTAACATAAAAGCATGTAGTAAGAAAATCAAGGAAGAAATTAAGAACTTTGATTCAGCAAGGGATCAAAGTCCTGTGAACATTTCAACGCTGCTGATGCCAGTAGCCCAAATCCAAGATAATATTTCTCTAGAGATGCCTTGGACTTCTTACAAAGCCAAAGAAAGTTGGCCCAAGAGCTACTGCTTTGCCAACAATAATAACTATTTTCTAGCATTAGTGCAGTCCTGTAGTTTAGGTTTCCAAATCTCCCAATCAAGTCATTGCTAAACAACACTGTAATTCCCAGAAAGTGCCTGCAGGAACTGATAATCAAACACTTTAAAGCACAATACTTCTCTTTACAAAACAAACAAACAAAAAGTTCTGGCAATCAGCGACTGATGAAATCATTTTGCCTCTGGCTAATGCAGTTTAGAGAAAAGGTGGCTGCTTTGTGATCCCAACTACTTCCACAGTTTGTTACACTAGTATTCCATTTTTTCTCACTCTGTCAGAGTGCAACTCTAGAATTATACTTCAGCCTATTGGTAAAGTTAGCTTCTCCCCCTGCTTATTAGCTGATCCCTGTAACAAATAGCTCTCTAGTGACTGTAAAGACTCTGCCCACTCCCCCCCAGCATGGCAAATGATGTCATAAAGAATTGTCCCAAGATTTTTTTTCTACTGGAATGTGAAAAGATAACCTAGAATGCCGACTAAATCTTCTCTCTTTCTACATAGCTTAAGGTAACACTGTTCCACTGTAAAAATTAATGCTCTAAGCTATCTAGCTGCTCAACCTTCCAGACTAACCAAAGCATCACAGTTTTACTATTGGGTTCCAGAAATATAGCATATTTCTCATAGGATGTCTATGCCTTTTCTTGTTTTCATCACAATACTTATCTGAAATCATTCCAGTGTGCCACAAGCACAGGACTGAGAACAGGAAATTCCTGGGGATCAATTCAGAAGCTGTAACACATAACAAAATGACTGAGGTAAGTTTAGCTCTTGTATAAATTAATTGTCCCAGACTCTTTCAACAGAGAGTGGAGACACAGGCATCTCATCCCGTCCTAGCTTGTGTCAAACTGCTTTCTGGAAGGGCCTACAGACACACAGGGTTAGATAAAACATATCTTAGAGAGCTAGTCCTAAATTATGTGGATCTTCACCCTACTGAATTCAGCTAGTTTTCAGAGCCCATGCTTGGTTTGGCTAAGAAATAGCATTCATGAGAAGATGGAAGCAAATTTGAGCAGCAAGAGCTATTTTTATGCATAAAGAGGCCATGGGTGTTTCCAGAAGCACAGGCACATGAAACCTTTCAAAAATTAAGATGATTAACACTCCCAAATTCCAGGAGATGCATTTCTTAATCCCTGGTAAGGCCAGTCTGCTTTTGAAATACTAAATAGCTTTGTAGATCTGTTTCAACATCTTAGAGGCTGAGAAATGTACTTTTCTGAAAGATTAAATGCTAACATGGTATCTACTTATTTCCTGAACCCTGAGCTGTTTGTGGCATCTTCTGAAGCACTGGGAGATGCCAGTACTGTTGCTGGTGTGCCATTATAGCAATGGAGCTTAAGAAACTCCTCTTTCAGTAGGCTCCTTTCTGAAGGGATTTATTAACAATATGTCAGTTATAACTGGTGTTCAGCCCTCAAGCTTCATCTGTAATATAGGGAAAACAGCTTCTACTTTCTGCTGTTTTAGCCTCCAGTTTATAAGAAGCTTGCTTTTAAGGAGCAAACTCTTAAGTTTTGAAGCATTTGGAGCAACATGAAAGTATAATAAGCATCTTGTTAATAACATTTTACAGACAGTATTCAAAGTGAATGTCAGGGGCACACAATGTCAGGGACAAAAATATAATAAACATATATTTACAGGGAGAGAAGGGAGTGGAGAGACACAAGATAAAAATCTAAGTCATTTGGAATGATGCAGAAATTGTTCAGAAAATGTCAACTGTTTTTCTTGGGATATATTAAGCATGTACTCTTTTTTCTCCATGGGAGACTAGTGATTTTAGAAAGAGAGGTGGAGTTTGCTTTTCTCAAATTAGGAGTTTTCTTCCTTCTGGATTACTCATATGCTGGAAGAGTTCACAGTGTTGAAAACCAAATACCCAAAAGACTTGTGAGAAAAATTCTTCCATATCTTGGTAGCTTTTTGGTTGGGGGTGGGGAAGTAACTAAAACACCATTGTAAGAAATACTTTGAGCAACTTCATGAGGTGAGAGCCTGGAGAAAGTAGTAAAACACTAATATCCTTAGTGAAAGAATAAAAACTTGAAAAAAGCAGTACGGAAAATGACCTTGGATGGATAATAGTAAGAGCTTAGATAAAGAGACAGTGACTTTGCAGGGCAAAGTATTGTCCAGAAATTTTTCTGTGCTTCTCAGTGAAACATCTGAGTGAAGAGAGAAGTAGGATATGTTAGTAAAGGTTTATATCTAACCTGCTGACATCTGGAAGAAGACATTCAACTGCTTAAGCAAGAATTCAAATTTATACATGCTATTAGCTGCAAACATGGAGAAAATTATTCTTATCTATAAAAAAAAAAAACCCAAACATTTTGACTTTTCATTCATTTTAGCAGTGAAAGAGTGTTTCTCACAATTCAGAAAAAAAGAAAACAACAAATACTACCCATAAACTCTCACAACTCTGAATAAGAGGAAATTTTTTCAGGTTTTGGGCAGAGGGAATTGGGGTATGGGTGTGTCAAGTTCAGCTTTTGGTTTTAGTAGGGTTGTCTATTAAGAATTCCCAAACTTCCTGCAATGGGCTTTCTCAAAATACAATATTTAACAGGGAATTTCTTATCAGCTGAGGTGTGATTAAAAAGAAGCACCATTTCACAGCTGAAGTCCATATTAAGAAAACAGAGGTTACAAACATGAGTGATAAGAGAAACTATTTTTTAATTCTTAGTAGAAAAAGCTCTCTAATTAATTGAAAAAATGAAGGTGAAACCTAAGATTCAGGAGAAACATCTTGATAGCGAGATAAGGCACCAGCCTATCCTTTTATCCAGGTTTGATAGCCCCAGATGAGCATATGCTAAGACAAAGCAATTTCCCGAAGTTCATATTGAAAACACAAGTTTCTGTCAACCAAACTGTTTTAAAACTAGTAGGCTCTGTTGCTCCCTTGAACCCATTAATAGCTGCCGCAAGAACCCCAGTAAGGCAGTGAATGACCCGTCACATATTACTTGTAATACTACATAGAAAAAGACTGAAGAAGCACTGGAGAGAGCAATCCTGCTGTGGAAGTGAGATGGACAGCGATGTATAAATCCTTTTCCTCTATAACTTCTGTAATCATGTAGAACACATTGTTCATTCTTGTGATTCAAAAATAATCCTGCTGTTGTCTCGACTGTACAGGATTTGCAGACTCTAACTGTTTTAATGACAATGCACCAGAGAAAGCTTTTTCTTTGGTCTTACAGACAAATCCAGACTCTACATCAGGGGAGAAAGACTCCAGTGGTGTATGAGGGATTTGGGCCTTATAATTATCTTTCCAATTCTAGCATATTCTTTATTACGATTTTACTTAAGCAGCTCTAAAGCTGAAGCTAAGGGAGGGGAGAGGAAGCAGGATATGGAGATGAAGAAAGAAAAGAAAAAAAAAAAAAAAACCACAGAAGAATGGGAAGTGGGAAGAAAGAACGTAAGAAGTGATAAAGAGCACGAGGAGGCGGGGCAGGGNTAGTCTTGAGAAGAGTAGGCTGAGAGGAGACCTTATTGCTCTCTGCAACTACCTGAAAGGAGGTTGTAGAGAGCAGGGACCTGGCTTCTTCTCCCAAGTGACAGGGGCCAGGAGAAGGGGTAATGGCCTCAAGCTCCACTGGGGAGGTTCAGGCTGGACATCAGAAAAAAATTTTTGCACAGAAAGGTTCATTGGGCACTGGAAGAGGCTGCCCAGGGAGATGGTGAATTACCATCCCTGGAGGTGTTTAAAGGATGGATGGATGAAGTGCTGAGGGGTATGGTTTAATGACTGCTAGGAACGTTTACCACCGATTACCCTGCAGGTCTTTTCCAACCTAGTGATTGTGTGATAGTGTGAATCTGTGAAATGCAGAAACCCTTATGATTTAATGTAGCTTCATTAACTCCAATATATACTTGTAGATATGCATGTATATATCAGTAAGTAGGTACAAGGAAAAAAAAAAAGAAAATGACCAAACTCTGCCTTCTGCTAATGAATATTTGCTAGTGTTAGCCTTTGCTAACAAATATTCATGGTATCAAAGGAAAGTAAAGCCTTGATCAGAGACTTAACATCACATTAATGGTTCTGCTTAACTCAATTATCTACCTTTTCCAGAGCAGACTGAGTTCTGTCCTCTTCCATTCTCCCTAAGTCTCAAGTGATCTAAGTAAACCTGGGGATATTTGTTGGTCAGACTCCCTAAGATTCTCACAGCAGTCACTTCTACGGAAATTTGCTCAGCTCTGCGACCTGTTACCTCCTCTGAGTGATTGTAGGATCAGGCCTGGTGGTGTGGAGAGAGGAAGGGCCTATCTTAGCTGTGCTGAAGCATGAAAAAATGCCAGAAACAGTGTGTGCATCATTGAAAGAGAGGTGTTAAGCACTGATGTGCTTTCAGACCCTCTATTAATTCCTGCAGATCTTTTCTCACACTATACAAACATAAATCATAAGATCTGTTTAATGAGAATTCTACCTATAGGATAACCTATCTTTAATAGCACCCATAACCCGTGGTCAAAAGAAGAACTTCTATTCATGCTTTTCTATACTGTAGTGGAACTACCAAAATAAGGTATTTTTACTTCTTGCTACAGCACAGAGATCACAAATCTTTTTCTCAGTAAGAGGGTCAAGAGTTCCTTCTAACCGCTTTCACCAACCACATTTTAATGCCCCTGATAGCATTAATCTGCTACAGGGCTACATCTGCTACTAAATCTTTACAGACCACACAAAACTATTACAGACCATACCTCGGTCAGAGACTATGAATTCTCCATCCTTGCTGGCTTGAAATGTAGATGAGGACATGATCTAATAGAAAATTCTGATTTGTTTCTAAAATGCATTAGCACACAGTGAAAGATCTGACATCTTTGAGAATAGAGCATCCTCCACCTGCCACTGCCAAGGAGTTTGTTCACTGTGGTGGAGGTGTTTAACAGTTGCATAAATATCATAAGTAAAATGTACAGCACCATCTTCTCTTTTGAAAGCTGCCTCACCCTGATCAATAAACTACAGCAGTTACGATGGACAGAAAAATTTTCTCCTAAGGCAATAACACAAAGTGATAGACTCTCATCCCAGATTCTTCACAAATCCACCATCAATGCAGACTGAAGGCAAATATTGATACCGCTAAAAATGCATAAGACAGTTAGTGATCCCTCCACTTGAAAGATAAATGCAAGAATTGCCTCTCACAGACTGCTAAGGTGCTTAACTGTTATTAGGATGCCTTCAGCTTTAGTTAACTCAGTGTGAGAAAGCTGCAAGTAACTCCTAGAAGCACTAAGGATGTGGCAAACTGTGGGAGGAGACATACTTCTGTTATGATGGCTCTGCAGCCAGCAGTCTTCAGGACAGAAATTCTAACTACACCAACAAGGGTTTCCCTTAGGAGCATCAGTGCCCTCCTGCTTGAGGGCCCACTTCCACTGTGAACCAATACACAGCAGTGCCCACACTGTCTGCAAAAGACTGATGAAATTAAAAGAGGAGTTCCCACTGCATTTGGGAGGCTTTGGAATAACACACAAGGTTAAGGCAACACTTGTCCCTTGAGCCTAGACAATGATAAGTGTAAAAGGGATCTTGCACTTTTTCTTCCAAGAGATATGCAAAAAGACTCAGAACCTGCTACTCTGAACTTCATTTGTTTGTTCCTCAACACCATATAAATTGTATACTCCTTATGCAAGTGCATTGCTTTAACTCATGCACCATCCTCTTTTGCTCTCCAGAAGAAATCAAGACAAGATATGCGCTGAGACCTAAACTGCAGACCTAAACTTGACTTACCTTCCCTTGTGCTGGCTGATGATTCAAGATCTCTGCAGCCACACAAGGTACAATCTCACCTGAAGCTGTTCTATGGGAAATCGCAGACAGTCACGAAGCAGAGGACTACTCGTAGCGGTCCCATCCAGTACTACTATTACCCATTTTAGGAAATCTGCTTTTCCATTTTGTGCCCTCTCTCAGCTCAAGAAATCTCACCTGAAGTTTAATAGACTATAAACTCCTCATAACTTTTTTATTGATGTGGCACCTAATACATCAGATCTCAGCTGGTATCTTTTTCATTTTAACTAGCACTCAAAGTTCATCTAGTTGACTGCAGGAAACCACAAGATAATTCTGCTGCACCTGAAGATGTCCTAAATCCCATGCAAATGAAGGACAGATATGTTTGTTTATCTACATAAGCAAGGATTTTAAGTTCAAAGGAAGTCACAATAATTCCGATAGTGCAAAACCACTGTGCAAAATTATGTGCTGAATTGCTGCCATTACTCTCACTAATCTACAATATGCAAAAACTATGAATTTAATGAGCTTTGTAATTATTTTGTTTTCAAAATTCCTTACGGTTTGGTAATGACATTATTTAAAAACTATAATTTTACATCATGTCTAGTCAATCATGTCAATTTTCTGGAAGATGTACCTAAAATAAAATAGTAAAATCAAGAGAGAGAAGGATAGGTTGATTTATTTCAAGGACTTTGCACTTTAAATAGTCAGTAAAATATTAAACATCTCTATCAATAACAGGTGGACCATATTATAAACTTCCTCATAACTGGAGTACTTAGGAACAAAATGACATCTCCCTGAAAAAATACTAAGAATTTCATTTAGTCCTTTTTATGGAGGGAAGCATCAATCTATCTTAACATTTATTGGAGAGAAAATAATTGTCTTTTCTTTTTGGTGATGGTATTTCATTACATGCAGTAGAATAAATAACTACAGTTCAAAGCAAAAGAAGATGAAAATATCCCTGTATGTTTTCCTGGGGTTTCTTTTCTTCTTCTGGCTTAATTTTATGATGAAAAAAATATAATTAAATTAAGCTTGATTCTGATTTAAATGCGCATCTTAAATAGAAAGTAGAGAAATTATTTTTGTTTTCAAAGTTCTTATATCCCAATTGATCTTCCACACATTGGCATTATTATCTGATTGTGAAGATGTATGCATTTATCAAAAGCTAGAGCCATCTGCCTCAATTCTATGTAATTTCATTACATATTCATCATTCATCTAGCCTGAATATGTGACATGGGACCCTACTGACTAGTAATTCTATACTTATTATCACTTCACACTGTGTTTGAATGGACAGGAGGCTGTCGACTTCCATTAATCTACTTTTGATGTAAAAATCATCATCTTAGGATAAGCCTCAGAGCTCCTGAATAATCAGGCCACACTGCTACGTAAACACAGAGGCAGGAGCAGTTTTATTAAAAATACTGCAGCTTTTATCCCTCCTTGTCTTTCACCATCAGTGGGCAGATGTCATCCTGTAGATGCACCTGGGGAATGCAAGTATAAATCTCAGCGGACTGGTACATCTGTGCATGCAAGCACATGCCGTCCAAAGGTTACTGTTACACTGCCAAGTGGAGATGGGCAGGAGCTAAAGGAAGCAAGGAGAAGTTTTCTAACCCAGGAAGTCAGTCACAGTTGCTGGAAATTCTAGTGTAATTAGAGAGTAGGAGCTGCATAAATCCATTGCAAATCTAAACACATTTAACTTCAATGTACTGGAGTAACTGGAACCTGCTAGTTCATTTCAGTATAGACTGTGGAGAAGTCGTTGGCTATACATCAGCATGTTGAATGCGCGACAGCATAACCAGCCATCGTCTAAACTTCTTTAGCTGCATAATGTAGCCATTCCTTCTGCTCTGTGTGTGCTTCAAAGGGGAGAGACTCTTGAGGGAGACAGGCTCTGAGCCAGATTCTCCCCTAGCACAAACAACTGGCACCAGAGGACAGCCTGCGCTCCACATACTTCCCATGTTCATGAATTATCTACTGCATTGGAACAAAGATGATGGAGATAACTAAAGATGGTTCAATATTCATATGGATCTGAACTCTGATTTTGAAAATGAGGTAAAGTACTGCGCAGACAATTGTTTGTCTACTTCACATGAATTTCTTTAACTGCATCCAATTACAGGTTGCAAACACTTTCTGTGAATGCTCTAGCGAGCAAGCTACCAGGCTTAAGCCTATAGCTACTGCAGAATACTTAAATGAGTGGAATTTGGTTTTGTGAACATAAATATTCACACTGGAAATCTCATATTAAGAATCAGGCTCACCCTATCTGGAAAAACAAAGATAAGCTGTGATTTGTCTGTCAAAAAGATGTATATCAAAATGTGTCTCAAACTGCACAGTATGCATGCTTGAAATTTCTGAAGCATCCGTAGGGTAGTAAGAGACAGGACTTTTTTTCCCAACATCTAACCATCAGCTCTGCTGCTTTTCAGAGATTTTTTTTTCTTTGCTGTTTTCCCATCAGTTAAATGGGGAATGGGGATGCGAGGTCTCACTTTTGGCTGCTGAGTGCTCTGATCAGTACCAGGCAAAAAGTTATGCATCACAAAACAACACTGGCAACAATCAGCTCAGATATACACATGACAATGATTAACTCAAGAGCAGGAAAAACATGATGTTGTTGACAAATACAAAGGCCTACTTGAATAGCTTAGTGCACTGAGACAGAGCTTAAACCCACTGGCCAGAAGCCTCCTTCTTCTGGGTGCAGGGATTTGCACAGGGAGAGTGCACAACTTCACATATGGTAAATTCACATCCGATTTTCTGGAGCCTCACCATCCTCATGCAGGCAGAACTTAGGCTTCTAGCTTCTTTCCCAAGGAGGCACAACATATTTTAGTATTTAGAGGCTGTAAAAGCAGGAAAATCTAAGTGATGGAGCCAAGTCTCACATGGGAAGCCCTCTGAAATCATTAGGTCATCAGATAAAGTAAAATTCCATCATCGCCTATAGTAGATGGATCCAAAACCTAGGACTTGTGTCCCAGAGCATTACCTGATTATGCACAAGTTGGTTGCAGGCATGTGGCATGACTGGATGTATGTGGTGTTTTATCTCAGAGCTCAACCAGACAAAGTGCTACCAGATAAAAATGATTACCATGTCCAAAGGAAATGGGGTGTTTCTTGTGGAAATCAATTCAAGGCTGCATACAGTCCTTCAGGCAATTTTAAGTCTGTTAAGCCTCTAAGGTGCTCATGTGGTTGAGGGGCTCAGGCCTCTTTTGTTCTGTAGGAGTGTTGTGAAGAGACCTCAGCTTCACATTCAGCACTGGCACCAGAGCCAATGATATTGGTGTGGGACTTCTCAGCATCTCAGTGCACTATGTAGTCTACAAATTCTGTAAATCACTTGGATGCCTTTATAACTGTTACATGCACTCTTTCTAAAACCAGCTTCCTGACCTCTGAAAGCCATTAAACACTCCATTACATTGCAAATTAACTGTAATATTGTGTTCAGTTGCTAGTTTGGATAACTAAAATCTCTTGCTTTCCTTACTGTATAAGGAAATTGCCCCTTTTTGTAGTTTTCCTTCCCTATACAGTTTCACTGAATGGTCCTGTGCTGTCAAAAAATGGTTGCCTTTACTTCAGTTGTTTAGCTAAATTTTCATGACTCACTCATTTCTTTTCTGGTAACTTAAGGAGGGCTTCACTAACTTTGCAGAGTGCTTCATGGTGCTGACAGTAATAAGGCATATTCTAACAATTAAAGTATTGAAATAAAATATCTGGTTCACTTCCATTAAGGTTTAGCCCACCTGTGCCTACGAACTGGTTTTGTGCTGTCCTTCCTTCTCCAAAGTCACAGATTCTGGCAACAAACACTCCTGTAACTATAACACTTAAGACACACATCTTTCAGAATTAGGATGGGAACGTGCGCTGAGCACAACCAGAAAGCTGGTCATTTGTAACTATAACTGCTAGCTCTTATCTTTAATTGCAATACAAAGATTTCTTTTTCCTCTTTGGTGAGCATTCCTGTCCTGACAATTACAGTGATTACTTACAAAAAATTAAGCCACCTACACAAATCTGT
Source organism: Piaya cayana (assembly GCA_013389865.1). Classification (NCBI taxonomy): domain Eukaryota; kingdom Metazoa; phylum Chordata; class Aves; order Cuculiformes; family Coccyzidae; genus Piaya; species Piaya cayana. Next base: position 56,046 of record WAAB01018431.1, on the reverse strand, counting down.
CCCCAAAATAAGTGCTGGAAGCAAATTATAATTCCTGTCATTTCATGGGTTTCTGTATCAGTACTAGATTTATGTTCTAATGCTACACTATTGCCTATTACCAAAGTTGTTAAAATCTTACTTTTCATGCTAATGAAAATTGCGAAAGACAGGGGTTTTGACATAAATACTGTAATAAGACCATATTAATGTGACAGGTGATTGCTCCTCTGTGACAGACTATGAAATCCTGAACAAGAGTTAGAGAAGGTTCATTTACATGTCTACTCATCTGTTTCTCCCTATGGGGAAACAAGGGACTCATGCTGAATATTGGAGGGGGGTGAAAATCAGAAGAGAGATGGCAAACAGGCACAGAGACTCATCCAAAAAAGAAATGCAGCCCAAAGCATACTTCCTTTCTTAAGTGCCCATAAGCACTTAAGGTTAGGTTAGGGTTAGAGGTTAGGGTTAGGGTCAGGGTTAGGGTTTATAATCAGGGGTAGTATCTGGGTTAGGGGTAGTATCTGGGTTAGGGTTTCCCCATTTTAAACAACTTAAACATGGTATTCATTGGAGGTACTATGTAGGTTGCTTGTCTTTTTTTTATTTCTGTCTGTGCCTTTTGCTTTATTTTGACTACTTTTCTACAGACTTAGCCATATTAGCACATTTTTCTACACTTTTAATGTTCACATGTTTATTCTTTTGCCTTCCTTGAACATATGACTAGGACTAATTTCTAATTTGTCTTCAAAGGTGAATTTACTGTTTTCTGCAGTGAGGGAAGTAACTTAAGAAAAAAAATAAATCTCTCTCATCTGTTTCCTCTCATTTACAAACTAAATGAAGTGAAATTTCCAAGGCTGCTTGTGGCATCAACTTTCAGTCTACAGTTATGTAGATTTTGCTTTAGCAGCAGTTCAAAAGTTCACTATCCAACATCTGACATCTTCTGCTTGCTACAAATGTCTGCAGTTCAGTGAGAAATTAAAAACATTAAAAGTTTCCTGAACACAGGAACACACAGGCTCCATAAAATCAGAAGTAGCATGCTTAAGCTGGAACAGCATCACACAAAATTCCCAAATATTCATTTGCTTTTGTAGCATATGGTCAGTTAAATCTGAAATTTAGATTTTGCTGGGTTTGATCTACTTTTACCAAATATGTTTGTATTTTTAAGCTTTCCTCTTCAGGGTGTGAGGTCTGAAATTTTTATATTTGTGAGAAGGAGCAAAGGCAAAATATTTAGTGATAAACTAGTATATCCTCTGAGGTTCTAGCAAAACCCTTAAGGATTGTCAGTGAAACTATGAAATGGAATCTGTACTGCATACTTTCATTGCTCTGAGGGCAAGCACAAGTCACAGAAATTAGCCTCAAGACTGTCAGAAAAAGAAGCTTTTCCAGTATGCCTTATTAGCACTATTTGCACCGTATGCATGAAATCAGATAGGCAGGAAAGCCAGATACTAAGAACCTGCTGTTACCTCCATGTACATAGCAACTGTGTCATGAAGTAGGAAAGGAAACTAAGCTATGATTACAGAAATCTTCTCACTCGAGGTCACACAGAACATCCTAACACGCTGGTCACCCAGTTCATTCTGCAGTACTTAAACCACCAGTTCACGTGTTTTGCAAAAGATGTCACATTGCCTGTGTTAGATATTGGTTTTGTATGACACCTTTGTTTCTAGTATTTTTGGGGGGTACAGAAAATACTGTCATTCATGCTATGCATTTATCTTCATTGTGGGATGCTGTAAAGTTGGTAAGCTTTGATAAAGCTATGAAATAAGGACATCAGCATGACTGCCGGGTTAGTTTGGGACTTATGACTCTTGTGCACTGGGGAACTGAGACCTGACAATGATTTATTTGTCAGTCCACTGTACTGACGGCTAAATTAGCCAGAGAGCAAGTAAGAAATAAAAGGGTATAGGGAAAATATTTGAGTTTGAAATTGTTCTGAAAATTTCTAATAAAAAGATCAATTACAAAACAAAAATAATGTTGTGTAGTGTCCAAGGCTGCATTACACTAGCCTGCAGCAAGGAGCAAAGTCATTTATCTTCAAGGCAGTGATAACAGGCAAAACCACAAATGCCTTTACTTTTCCCCGCTTAAAAATTCTAGGCAAATGTCATTGCTAATTTGATTTCATTGCTTTCAAAAAATCATTTCAATTATTGGTCCTATAGGCTTGCAATACCAACTTTCAAACAGCCTCCAAGGCTCCCTTCTCAGAAATGTACTGTGTCATGAGTTTAAACTGTAGCTAATAAAACGGCTCAAGGATAACTTATAAAAAATAGCAGAGAGGAGGGTTGCTGCTTACGGAAAATTGAAGCCTCAACAAACTGAGGTTCCACTCTCCTATTTGAAACATTGAAGAAAGCATCTTCTCAAATTTCCACCATTGGGGGAGCCAACAGTCTTTCTCTGAGTGGTTACAGATGGTATGATCTTTCAGATGCAGACATACCTTTTCCAGATACAGACATGACTCTTCCACACTCCTACTTAAACAGATGGGGAAATAATGGCTGCTAGCACCCTTGCTAAAATTAACAATAACAATAATTTTAAAAGCTTGTCTTAGTGGGGGAAGAAACCCAGGAAATGTGACTGGTTGCAAACCACCTCTCTAAATGTCTTTCCAGAGTTTTCCACTCTCTCCACTGAACTAAGCATGCCAAAGAGATGTTTCTGCTCCAGTCAGCACAACATACAACACTGCTGAACACCTTGACCCCTGCTAGCTCCCTGCACAAGCTCTGTTGCTGCTTAGAAGAAAACACAGTTTGAAGTAACAATATGAAACTTGCCTGACTTCGCTCCTTAGAAAGTAATCTCTTCAAGTTTCCTTGAAGGAGATAATGTTGTTAGCCTCTTACACTGGTTGCTACCAGTTCAATATTTATTATACCTTCCCTTGCCAGTCAATAGACTCTTTGACTTGCCAAGAAAGGTACAAAGCTTACTGCAGCCTGCCACAGCTACAGAGCAGCACTGGATTGATCCAACTCCAGACCTGCTCCACAATGCATCATCCTATCCATTCAGTGCCATTTCCGGAAATCCTTCACTGCTACCCCAGGAAACCTGCTCTTTGGCCTATTCAATCTTTCCCCATGTCTCCCTGCACTTCCTCCTCCCTGCTCCTCAGCTTGTCCCATGATTTACTGGCCAGTCTTTCTACACAATTATGTTTTCTGTATGGTATCATCTGCCACATTGCACTGGGAAGAGGCAGGGAGCAATACACTGCATTAATCTGTGAGCTCAGTGGCCTCTGGAGATGTGACAGTTACCCTGGACACAAAGACCATCCTACATCTTTACAAAGCCTGAATCACACTCCGACTGGATTACTAACACAGATGATCATGGAAATCCACTATTGGCATAAGGAAATGTGTACTGTTACATGCAGTTCTGATATAAAGTCCATTGTCCAGTGCCATTTCTCTTCCTACATGCTTTTTGCACCCAGGCAAAATAAAGAAGGATAAGGAATGGGTCAGCCAGTGCTATGAGAATACCCATATCTCAGTAAAGAAATAAGATATTTCCTGGGATCAGGTGTGTATACTCCCTAGCCAGTTCAACACCTCCTCTCTCTCATGCTTCAGGAGCTGTGCTGAATGCCGATGAAGAAATTTTCATTTGGTGCCAGTAAATCATCTGAGTAGAGTATAAATAAGGACAAAATAAGTAAACTGTCCTGGTACCTAAAGAGTAAAATATGATACTACCATTGGGGTACTTTCCCCAAGGCTTAAGAACACAGGGTGATATCTAGTTCCAAGATGATGTACGATTGTATTCATGGTATAATGGGAAAGATCTGGAATTGTAATGTCATTTTTAATGCATCAAAACAAAATATTTATTAAAAGAGCAAATGGAATATGAACATCTTTTTAAAAAAAAAATCGAAAAGTGATAAGCTCAACATTCAAGAGCAAGCTTCATTACAAAAAGAGAGAACTTGTATGCCTTTAATTGACTTCTGGGTTTATAGCAAAAATGCTACCTCCCAACTAAATAAGCACAAGGATTACATTATATTTAAATTGATTTTTTTCTCATTTTTTAAGCAAAATATGAAATAAACATAATGTTAGCTTTCAAAAACTAAAAAGAACTACTAGGAACTTGACATTATTTAACTTAAATAAAAAAGTCTTCTATATTTTCAATCAAAAGACATAATGTGAATCTCAATGCAGCATTTACTTTTGTGCTGACTGGGGGGAGGATAGTTATATTTCTTATTATTAGTTCCTCTGAAGCTACAAACACAAACACCAACAGATACGACTCAGTGTCTATCCTTCTGAAGCATGGCAGCTAAAGGCAGAAAAGACCCTCACAAGAACCTTAAAGAAGGATGATCACATAAAATCAGGATCTTCTTATTCAACAGACTAGTTCACCTTGTGTATTCAGACACACCGGCTCATTTTCTTATCATAACCAGATTTTTTGTTGGTATTCTTTGATGAAAAATGGTACAGCTCCCTAGGAGTGAACTATCTATTCTTTCCTGGAAACATATGAATCCTTTGTATTTTTCTATCCATCCCCATGATACCAACTGTAACTGTTCCAAAATTACAAGTTAGGCTATAAAATTAAGAGAATGCTCTTCACATTAAAATAAAACCAAAAAAAGAGAGGAAGAGAGAGACATTTTAAAGGGGATGAGGAAAGAAAGAAAGTCCTTCTTTCTTACCTTTTAATTTTGTCTGTGTATTAAATACAAGATGATTTCCAGCAACTCTTTGATGGGTACAGACTTCATCAACTTGATTCAGAAAGACAAGATCACAGGAAAAAAAGTACCACATGAAGCATGATAAATTCATAAGAGATAGGAATGTTCAGAGCAGCGTAGACCCAAAAAGGCTCTGATCTGATGATCCGGAAAGCTATATTTATGTTTGGCACCAAACAAGTAACTTTCAAAGAACAGACACAGTTTGCAAAGCCAATCTTCCCCTGTGATGTGCCCTGTGAAAATCATTCAATAGCTAATATAAATTTTCAGGGCAAAGGAGTTGATCTGGTATTTCTCACCTACAAAATTTCCACCCTGAATGATGCTGCAGAAACAATCAGAGGCAAGACCAGCCTTCCGCTAAAATGTAATGCCTAAAATCAGCAATGGAGGTCCCATACAGCCAGCAAACCATGGGAAAGAAACAGCACCTGCACAGGGACAACTAGTTTCAAGTAGCCTCTGAGTACTTCCCTTCTTGATGTGAGCAGCTGACCTGGGGAGATAAAGCAAGGCAGGATAGCTCCAAGCCTCCTTGCTCTACATGAACAATTTATAGTAAAGTCTTTTGAAATCAAGACAGACATGAGCTTCTTTTTTTATAGCAGATTTTTCTGTGCATAGAAAATACTGTAAAACAAACTTTTTTTTTTTAATGTGAAAACTGTTTATATAAAAGGTAAAGTTACTGTGTTTATATCCAGGTCATGCCAGAATAATTGACTGAAATAGTTACAGTAAATTCATACACCACAAAATGTGCTGCATATCAGACAGAAATGTGAGCCTTCTAATGTTTTGTATTCATGAACTTCAGTACAGAAATTAAAAAGCAAGTGATTTGAACAGATGTGATGTTGACACATCTCTGCTCTTTCTAGAATTTCATGTTGTGCTATCATAAACCAGCTGGAAGACTAAAGAAACAGCCTTCATGAATTTCCTTCAGCATGCTTCTGTTTAGCATGTGGGATGTACAGTTCTTGTGTCACATTGCTTTCTTTATTTTTTTGTCTTTAAATAGCAAGTTCTTTGTATACAAAAGCCCTAAGAGATTAAAGGTTTTGAAGAGCAGTACAAAAAGGCTTATACCGAAAGGATTGATGAGCAATCCACAATTTCAGTCACCCTCACATGGGAAATAGTGCAATCCCACTGACTAGAAATATGGGAAAACCTCTGTTATTGGTAGAATAACTGCAACAGTGCTCTCTCAAGACACTAATAGAGCTTTCACATGATACTTCAGTATTTTAATTAAGATAAGCATCTGCACAACTATTTATATTACATGGTACCTAATATTGCCAACAGACAGTTAGATTGCCCAGTGTTGTCATGCACAAAGATATGGCGTGAACTCACTACAGTCTGATTAATGTGGTTTCAAAACAGAGAATGGACAACTCCTGAAAAGTGATTACTTACTAGGATTTTTAGATGGGCACTGCACCAATGCAAACTTACATCTATCGGATACAAGCAGATGGTGTAGACAGGGTTCTTGTTTCTAATAATGATGACTGCATCATGGAGACCTGTCTCTTGTTTGATTCCAGTGAGCTGGGTGGAGGTAAACAGAAAGAGACTTCACAAAACCTCAGAATTTTTAAATCTTTCTTAAATTATTTGCTCTATCAAAGATTATATCCCTGAAGAAAACCCATGAAAGCTGTACTTTCGTTTGTAAACCCCTATTATTGTAGGGTCAGGAGGAATTATCCATCTTAACATATAATTAACCTTAATAAGAAATGTTTGATTAAATTAAGAAATGTGACAAAATTCCCTCAGGCTACAAGAATTTTACTGCAGTGTTGCAGTAAGTCTAAACAAGGCTTAACATACTGTAAGGCACACAGGGCCAAAGCCCTTGGATTATTTTTAACATGTTACAGAAAACCAGTAAAGATAAATAAGAAGTGTTAAATATACTCGTGCCAGTTTCACTTGAGGAATCTCATCAAGTAATAATTGAAGGGCTTCTGCTGCTGCTGTGTTCTAATATACACTCAGCTATAGGAAAAGACCAACATGCAGCATTAACATCTGGATTCAGACTTTAGGAGCCTGGATTTTCTTGATAACAAGAACAGGGGAGCAGGCATGTCATTATTATGAACAAAATAAATCCAAACAGAGAATCCAGTGGCTTCCTATCACTCTGACACATTTCTTGTGACTAAGAGGTGGCTATATTAAAACTTTATGATCTGCTGTTTCTGATAAAATCTATGGAAACTGTGTGTATGTTACAGGTAAAAATGTCCAATAGCTGCATGACAGAAAGGTAATTGTGAATTATTTGTAAAGAAGTACAAGATCCACAAAGAAAATGAGTTATTAAAGTTGTACCCATAAAAAGCTAAGCAAGCTGATTATAAACTGAGGGGTTTATAAGAAAATCAATGGTAAACAGAAGATTTACAGATAAAAACATCTGACAAACAGTTCCTGTAAGGCTACAGGGCTCCACTTAGGTCAAGCTGGAAATTTTCCCCTGATGTAAGCTGACATAGCTCCACTAACACTGTACACAAACCCTACAGATTCCAGACAGATATAATGACATCTCATCTTTAATGTGTAACGTGTTGAAATCATTAGCAAGCCACTCATTTCTGGAATAACTGAAAAAATCAACCCCAAGAAAAAGAACATATCCAAACAAAAATTATATTTGAAACCTAAACATTAACCCAGACAAATACACATTTATTGCAGAGTTGATCAGAGACTGGTATCCCATTGAATAACTATACAAATTAGTGCTTCACAAGCTAGAAAAGTATTACCAAGTGAAGCTACTGTTATGGATGCCTTGGTCTTTTAAGGACAATCATTCATCTCTTTTTTCACCAGAATTATTTCTCCATCATTTCACAACCACTCTTTGCAACATCAAACAGAACCCCTACTGAACTAAATGCAAGCATAATAAAGGGAAGAGTATTTTAATGAGACACAATTATGCTGTACTGTAAAATTCCTGAAATGCTTCTTTTTATTTTTTTCATTTCCTCAGCTTCCTCCTGTAATATACTTGGAGTCTGAGTTTGGTTTAATTGGCTGGACCCCCTAAACAATCTGCGCGAAGAGCATCAAAACTCTAGGAACTATCTTTTTTTCTCTACAGAAACCTATTTAGCCTCACTTCCTCAACAGAAAACAGTGCATGAAGGAACCTGACTGAAATGTATGAACCTCTAAAATGATAAGTGCCCATGATTTCATGCTGGATCAATAAATAGGGACTCTGCATGTGGAAAATCTGCATGTGAAGACAGATATATCTTTTGATAAACCAGTTCTGTCTTCCTCCTTTCAGCACCTCCTTTGCTGATTTCCTACTACTTGTTTCTTCTCTTTAGTATGGTATGTAAACAAGGGAGTTGTTAAATCATTAGGGAAACATTCACATTTCAAAACTACTTCATTACAAAACCCAGTAGATTGTGTTGGGGGAAGGGAAAGGAATATCTGTCATCTCTAAACAAGAGGTTGCAACCATTATCTCTAGTTAGATCCTTACACTGAAGGACCACTCTAGCTGGCCTCTAGCAAAAAGATCATGAAGTAGCACAGTTTTCTACAGAATCACAGTGGGAGCACAAGCCATGCTTACTCAGAACACATTTGGTTTTTTCAGTTTCTAAATAAAAACATAACTACTTGTCTTCTTCACCCAGGCAGAGACTGTACTCTTCAAGTTTTTGTCCTCATCCTTCACCACACTCAAATGGGAGCTTAAAACATTAATCCTCCTTGAACTTGGGACACCGTGGTATCAAGAGCACAGAATGTGCTGCAAAAACCTGCTGGTTTTGATCCTGCACCAATGCTTGCATACCAAACCCATTTCACCTACAGAAACTCTCTTCTAATTATAAAGTCCCAGGAGAAAAAATATTTAACAAGCATGTCAAGTATATTGAGACAGTCTGTCATCTCCAGATCCTTTTGGGATCTCAACAGAATGCATTGCACAAGTGGCTTTTGTCAAATTATTACTCACTTAAAGTCATACCCCATTAAAATATTTCAGTTTTGGCCCCCAAAGCTCTGCAGTCACTGTTGCACATCAGGGGTGCTGTGAGATGTCCCAGACGCAGTGCTTGATGCCACTGAAGCATAAAGCAGATCCCACATTATTGACAGGGATTTCCACAGCACAAAGTTAGGTTTGCTGCTGTCACTTTCAGTAGTCTTCTCTTTGACTAACGTGTTCCTCAACTGTTGAAGGATTTTCACCAGACAGTGGGTAACTCTAGGCTTGATTTATTTCATGCTGTCCTGAGTGAAAAACTGGTTGGATGGCCAGGCCTAGAGAGTTGTAGTAAATGAAGTTAATTCCATCTGGGGGCTGGTCACAAGTGGTGTCCCTCGGGGCTCAGTGCTGGGTCCAGCCCTCTTCAATGTCTTTATCACTGACCTGGATGAAGGCATTGAGTACACCCTTAGCAAGTTTGTGGACTAAGCTGGGAGATAGTGTCGATCTGCAGGGCGGTAGGGAGGCTCTCCAGAGGTATCTATGATTCTATGATTTACAACTCAGAGTTGGGCAATCACCTCAGTGAGTGGCAAAGGCCCACACAAAATCATCAAATATTTATATAGCATTATACAATAGGTATTTTCTTTGAAAAGTTATGGGGGTTTTCCATGTGCTCCTATTTCTTTATTCCTCATTAACTCAAAGGTCCACAGAAGCCCACTCTGATAATTCATGTCTACTGTCTTGTTTTGGTTCTCCCTCAAAGTGATGCTTTGACAGGTCATGTTCCTCCTGTGGTCATAAAAGTCACTTATCTTCTTTCTTGAGACACGTCTATTCACCTTTAAACTTCAAAGAAAAACCTCCAGCTGTTTCATTAACTCAGACCTATATCTAGTCTATACCTACACTCAAAAATCGGTTGATCTTTTAATCATCAATTATCATCAAATCTAATACCTATGTTCTAAGTCTGGCACAATCTGCTTTCTTACAGAATCTGTTGATTCAGCTGGACTAGGGCTATGCATGGGACAATTGAACAGTATTCTTGTAGTTTTCATAAAGATGAATTTCCAAAACCTGTTCTTATTATATTTTAATACAATACTCTATCACAATCAACTCTCAATAATATATAAGTCGTCCATGGATATATTTATCATATTTTCTCATTTCCCCTATCAGTCATCATAAGGTGTGACTTGCAACACAGAACCAACAACCACAAAGCAGCCCACCCTCACTGCAAGATATACATGGTCAGTGGTGCAAGAACTATTCATAATAACTAAGGTCAGCCTTCGTGTTCCTCATGGCTTTGATAACTACAAGCACTAGCTAATTGTGAAGTTTGAAACATTGTGCCAAAACTCAAGGAACTGCTAAATTACTCTACATCAGAAACATCAGAAGACTGTAATGAGGAATACTCTCAATGGTTCTGGACACTGCTGGGCACTGTACTGGCTGGAAAATCATGACCCAAGCTCAGATTTTAATTCATTTCATATCATCACCCCTGCCTTACTGAGTTTAAAACATATTTATTTGTTCCAGCTAAAATCAAGGAGGAGAAATGATGCTGCCTCACTTAACCACTGAAGCCTGTAAGTTATGGTAAAGCCTAGTCCAAATACAATCTTCATTAAAACGCTTTTATTTTTATTACCTGTAATACGGATCAGATTTATGCATGTAGGCGTCTTGTCTTATGGCAGTACAGGGTTTTTGAAAGGACAGGAGAAAGCAGCAGCATCTTCATGAGAAAAGAGGTCTGTGTCCTGCCTCATAAAACCTTGGACTTCTAAAATATTAACTTTACTTGACAGTATATTTTCAGTTTGTACAGCTCTAAGCTTAACTGTCTGTCAGAAAATTATATAAATCTTATTGCCCCTGTCAGATCCAGATATGCTTTAGCTCCTAGACTTCCCAGAAATTATGTTACTTATCCTTTATAGATAGAAGTAGTGTACTGACAGTACAACCAGCATCTCATTATAGAGTCTGAAGTCATTATAGAGTCTGAAGCAGTTAATGTTGATTTTGCTCAATGCTACATTAATTCAGAACACAATGGTAGCAGGAGAGGCAGCAGTAGCCACCCCCAACACACACGGGAGTGGATCCATAAGTGGGCTGCCTGGGACTATAGAAGGAAAAAGTGGGAGATTGCTGAAATGTCAAATTTGGCCAAATAACTGTCACCAAGAAGAACCCAGAAGAACTCCATCTGCTTAAAAGAAGGCAGTTCCTGGAGAGGGATTGGCACATTCCAAGAATGGCTGCAACACAGATCACAGCCTTTCCTATAGCTGTGCCTGGAGAAGACAGCCATATGTTGGCTATCCCTCACTGCTGCTCTGCAGCAGGATCTGTAGATGAAATATTTGTATTTCCAAGTAAAGTCAAGGTGTACTTGAGCATGAATACACACCACAGTGGAAGTGTGTTTTCTCCCTGTTTCCTGTGTTCAGCACTGTGTTAGCAGGCCTCAGATACATGAAAAACCAAGTCAGTAACTGGCACATGATGGTCCCATTAACTCTTCTGCATCTGAGCTCATTGCTTGTATATCCTCTCCCAGAAAGTTTGAAGGATTTCTGTGGTCTCCAGCGGGGATCAGTCAATAATGTGCACTTGCAGACTGCAAGACCAACCATATCCTGGTCTGCCATCATAAGAGGCATGACCAGCAGGTCAAGGAAGATGGTTTTCCCCATCTACTCTGCTCTTTTGAAGCCTCACCTGAAATACTATGTCCAGCTCTGCAGTTATCAGCAGTTATCAGGAAAGATACGAACCTGTTGGACGGGGTCCAGAGGAGAGCTACAAAATTGATCAGAGCAATGGAACACCTCTCCTAGGATGAAAGGCTGAGATTGTTTGGGTTCTTCAGCAAGGAGAAGAGGAGATTCCAAGGAGACCTTTTCTTACACCTTTTAGTACTTAAAGGGGGCTTATAAGAAAGGTGTGGCAACATTTTTTTAGTAGACCCTGTAGTATTAGAAGAGGTAATGGTTTTAAATTATTTAGTTAGTTAGTTAATTATTTATTTATTTGAGTTTATTTATTATTAGTTTAAAATTATNGGTCATTAGGCATTGGAATATGCTGCCCAGGGAGGTGGTTGGTTCGCCTTCCCTGGAGGTGTTTAAGACACGAGTAGACAAGGTCCTGAGGGACATGGTTTAGTGTTTGATGGGCGTGGTTGGACTTGATGATCCGATGGGTCTCTTCCAACCCCGTGATTCTGTGATTCTGTGATTCTGATTCTGTGAAATTAAAAGAAGGTAGATTTAGACTAAACGTAAGGAAGAAATTTTTTACAATTAGGGTCATGAAACATTTTAACAGGTTTCCCAAAATGGTGGTATAAGCCCCATCCCTGGAAACCTTCAAGGTCAGATTGGATGGAGATCTGAGCAACCTGATCTAGTTGAAGATGTCCCTGCTTATGTGTCTGGGGGGTAGGAGGGAAGGGTGACTAGATGACTTTTGAAGTTCCCTTCCTACCCAAACTATTGTATGATTCTATGTTGTAAAGAGAGACAGGAGAGAAAAGAAGCAAAGCAAGATCTAGAGACAGATTTGTGGGGAATTTTCCACTTGTTCATAGAATCACAGAATCACTAGGTTAGGGAAGATATTTGAGAATATCAAGTCCGACCATACCTTCCCACTACTAAATCATACCCCTAAGCACTTCATGTGCTTCATCTCTGAAATACCTCCAGGGATAGTGACTCATCCACCTCCCTGGGCAGTCTTTGCTGATGCCCAATAACTTTCGCAGTGAAGAACATTTTCCTAATGTCAAACCTTCCCTGGCGTAACTTGAGGTCTTTGTCCTGTTGACTATCACCTGGGAGAAGGACCATCACCCGTCTGTCTATAATCTCATTTCAGACAGTTGTAGAGAGCAATAAGGTCTCAGCCTCCTTTTCTCCAGGGTGAACAATCCCAGTTCCCTCAGCTGCTCCATGTAAGACTCATTCTCCAGCGCCTTCACCAGCTTTGTTGCCCTTCTCTGGACATGCTCCAGCACCTCAATGTCCTTCCTATAGTTAGGGGCCCAAAACTGAACACAGTGTTCAAGGTGTGGCCTCACCAATGCTGAGTATGGGCACAATCACTTCCCTGGTCCTGCTGGCCATGCTGTTACTGATAGAAGCTAAGATGCTGTTGGCTTTCTTGGCCACACTGCTGGCTCATGTTCAGACAACTGTCAACCAACATCCCCAGGTCCTTCTCTGCCAGACAGATTTTCAGCCACTCTTCCTCAGACCTGTAGAACCACACAGGGTTATTACGTCCCAAGTGCAGGACTTTGCACTTGGCCTTGTTAAAACTCATCCCACTGGCCTCAGCCCAGCGGTCCAGCCTGTTCAAATTCCTCTGTAGAGCCTCCCTACCCTCAAGCATATTGACACTTCCTCTCAGCTTATTATCATCCATGAACTTATTGAGGGTACATTCAATCCCCTCATCCTGATGACTGATAAAGATATTGAACAGAACTGGATCCAGCATTGAGGCCTGGGGGAACACCACTCATGAGAGACCTCCAACTGGATTAAACTGCATTTACCACCACTCTTTGCGCTGAGCCATTAGGACAGTTTTTCACCTGGCAAAATGTTCACCTGTCCAGGCCAGTGGAAGCTAGTTTTTCAAGCAGAATGCTGTGAAAAATGGTGTGAAATGCTTTACTGAAGACCAGGTACACTATATCCACCTCCTTTCCTTTCCATTAAGCAGTTCACCTTGTCATAAAAGGAGATCCAGTTAGTTTGGCCAGACCTGCCTTTCATAAACCCATGTTGACTGGGCCTGACCACCTGGTTGTTTAACCAAAACAAACAACAACTGTTTCCATTCAGGTTTAAATGAGATTTTTTTCCCCAATGAGATCTTACTTAGGTCCCATTGCACATGTGTTTTTTGACAGCCTTTAATTAAAGGACCATATGTTGCATTTCTACAGAATCTCAAAATATTAGCTTATGCAGGCCCCACAAATTGAAAAGTCTTGGTAGAAAGCTGATTGATGGACCTACATAAGCAGAATGATTAGTTTTAACTGCAAGACTTTATGACTGGTGGATTTGTTTGTGATTTTTTTTGTAGTTTGCCTTGTCAGAGGGACTACATACAACAAGTGTTCGTTCAAAAAATCAGTAAGTAATGAGAACTGTAACACTAATAACCATTCTATGAAAGTTTCTTCCTAGGAATAAAAATTACGTTATTTTTTATTACAGNAACTGCATTTACCACCACTCTTTGCGCTGAGCCATTAGGACAGTTTTTCACCTGGCAAAATGTTCACCTGTCCAGGCCAGTGGAAGCTAGTTTTTCAAGCAGAATGCTGTGAAAAATGGTGTGAAATGCTTTACTGAAGACCAGGTACACTATATCCACCTCCTTTCCTTTCCATTAAGCAGTTCACCTTGTCATAAAAGGAGATCCAGTTAGTTTGGCCAGACCTGCCTTTCATAAACCCATGTTGACTGGGCCTGACCACCTGGTTGTTTAACCAAAACAAACAACAACTGTTTCCATTCAGGTTTAAATGAGATTTTTTTCCCCAATGAGATCTTACTTAGGTCCCATTGCACATGTGTTTTTTGACAGCCTTTAATTAAAGGACCATATGTTGCATTTCTACAGAATCTCAAAATATTAGCTTATGCAGGCCCCACAAATTGAAAAGTCTTGGTAGAAAGCTGATTGATGGACCTACATAAGCAGAATGATTAGCTTTAACTGCAAGACTTTATGACCGGTGGATTTGTTTGTGATTTTTTTTGTAGTTTGCCTTGTCAGAGGGACTACATACAACAAGTGTTCGTTCAAAAAATCAGTAAGTAATGAGAACTGTAACACTAATAACCATTCTATGAAAGTTTCTTCCTAGGAATAAAAATTACGTTATTTTTTATTACAGGTTGTGTTTTTCTAGCATGGTTTTCTGTTTTTGAGCAATGACTTGGATATAAAAGGAAACTGCTTATTTGCTAGGCTCAAGTTCTCACTCTCATAACTGCTGTGCTTTAAGATGTATCTGCTGAAACCTGTATTTTGCATATTCTTCAGAAGTATTGCAAGGTATTACTCTATTGCTTCTGAGAGCTTTAAAATGCTTAAAAATTGTTAAGGTCCCCCAATGACAAGCCATACAACATTAATTCTCCACTTGCTAGCAGAACAGCTGGTAAAACCAATTAGGTCATTACCCAATTTCTCAATTTTTTTCTTTAAGATGAGAGAAAAATACAAACCTTAGAAGTTTCCCATATGATTCCAATAAAACCAGTTCTCTTAGCATATAAACACAGTGAAATTATTAACGAAAAGAGGCCTGTCAACAAGACCTTTGTAAGGTTAACAAGACCAAACAAGGACCAATAACATCAAGATAGCATGTAGTTAGAAGATGGTCCTGGGCATTTAATCTCAAGATTACTCTGCTACATTTGAATGGATTCTTGGACTCATTTTAGGCTGTATTTAATCCTGTAATACCCAGTGCATTCTAGTGTAATAATGTTGAAACTTTGATTGTTATCTGCATCTCATTTCCCCACCTTAATTTAGGTCTAAAAATAATAGTTTCAGAGCCATAACAGCTCAAATATTTCCACATTAGCAAAAATCTAATTCCTGAGTTCATTCCAGGAGCCATTAAGTGGGAAATGCAATAAAGGCTTCAGGAATCCCTGACAATAGTAAAGGTTCGATATCCACCAGCACATGAAAACAAAACATTTTGGGATAATTATGAAAATATGACCTTAGACAGTGGCCAAGAGCTCAGTTATTAATAGCCTTGCTGTGTGAAGCACGTTTTCACAGCAGGTGTCACATAGGTTTTGCACAGCAAACTGTTAACTCAATGCTGAATTACTGCATGCCAGAAGGACAGCTGAAGAAATTTCTTGCTAAAGAACAGCCTTTTAAATGAGCTGTGAACCATCTAGACCTGCTATTTAACTAAAGCTCTGCTACCTTTCCTACCTTTCCTTTCGCAGTGCCATCTAACAGAGGTTCGCTGCTTCAAAAGGCCTTGCTAATGGCAAAAGGTTTTGGTCCTCAGTCCCACCATCATCACCAGCCGAGTTTCACCATGTGGAAGCCACCTGGGGTTATGCCAGTTCCTCCTACTCATTCACAGGCTCCTCCTCCCCATCTATGTCCAAGTATGATGAAGAAGAGGAGGGCCTTGGAAGAGGAGTGTAACAGGAATGAGTGGGGTTTTATGTCAGAAATGTAAGTGTTCTAGAAAGAATCCGCATAAGAGGTGGGGAGCAGAAATATGACATTTAGCAGGGAAATCCTTGGGTATCTCACACAAAAGAACAGATTTTTTTCTGGATTTTCAGACACCTATAGACAACGTAATTGATCTTCAACCTCGTGTAAACTTCCTTACCAGTCAGCTTAAAGTAAGTTTGAAGGTTGGATTCAGTTAAACACCATTTTCTTGAACCTTGTGGTCAGCCTGAGCTCACAAGATAAACTGAGATGACTGTGCAAATGAGCTTTCTAGTGGGAGTGTTAGTATTTTACATTAGCAGCCAGATTTGGAAACCAGTGGAATCTGCCCCAGTACTTCTGCCCTTCCAGCCAGCCCTAGAAGTACACATGCAAGTACCAATAAATCAAAGCCAGAAGGAGAATTGTTTTGGATTTCAGTTGCAAGTGGTGGAACTGTTACAAAGCTCAAGCTGCAGAGGCACAGGCTACATCAAGAACACTTAACAATGAGCACTTGACACTTCCCTAAGAGGAAATGTACCCCAGCCCAACTTGTTCAGCATTGCAGAAAAAAAAGCCCCAAAACTGTGTTTGGGAAGAGGAAAATACATACAAGACCATTTATTTGTTCTGGAGTTTTATTTCTTTGGTTGTTGTTTTAAAAAAATAATTAACAAAATGCTCTGAAGCCACCAAAACCTTGCTGTTGGTGTCAGTACTTGCTGACAGTTCTCTCTGAGCAGGACCTGGCCTGAACCTGATAGTACTCACCATGTGTGTCTTGCTGCCACAATTTTTGTGTTACTGATGCCATGGACTACCTTTATCGGCTT
The DNA here is from genome assembly GCA_013389865.1 of Piaya cayana. Lineage (NCBI taxonomy): Eukaryota > Metazoa > Chordata > Aves > Cuculiformes > Coccyzidae > Piaya > Piaya cayana. The sequence goes on along the minus strand of WAAB01018431.1, from coordinate 39,185 downwards.
CGAGACTGCTAAAAGCCCTGCAAGAACTAGGCAGTTATCATCTAAAAAATAATCACCAGAATGTCCTCATGTATTGAGCCATATTTCAGCACATTTCAGAGAACAGATATGCCATCTGTGAATCCAAGCCAGTTCACGCCAGCTGATCCTCCAACACAACTGCAATTCCCTGTCCCAAAACATGATTCTTGGCACCCTACGCTGTAGGATTTGTCTGCAGCATTCAGTAAGAAAAAAAAAAATTAAAAAAAAACAAGAAAGAAAAAAGGCTCACATCTTACTTGACAGCACATAGTGAATTAGTTGTGCTTTTAATCTTCTTGTTATATATTTTCTAATTTGGGAATCTTTGCTCGTGGCGCAATAGCTCATGGATTTAAAATGTTCAAACTCATCCATATGCCCTCTCCTAGTCTTGCTCTCAGCTAAACTGCAGTTTTCTATACCTATTAACCCATATAACACATTCAGCAGGGAGGGAACCTCCATACTCCCTTTGCATAAAGAAAGATGTTTGAACACCTCCTGCATATGCATGGGTGTCCAAGAAGTGCAGATCTTGTTTTCTCTTCTTGCTCAAGTTCCTTAGAAATGACCTGAATGAAGATACTAGTCTGCTTGGTAAGGATAATAGTTGATGAATAATGATACATCTTCTGTGATAGCAATTTCATTCACCAAAAAGATTTGACAGTACAGTGATGTTATTATGCATTATTTTTAGTACTAGAAATCAATGGCACTATTGTCCTTTACAGATCAATTTGATTTAGATGAAGCTTGGTGTGCAGAGAGAATAATGAGGAGCACTGCCTCGCATTAAATGGAAACAGAAATCATGTTCTTAGCAGGATATGTTTTATGATAAGGTGATTGTTCTGTGAACAGCTTCTTATTTCAATATTTTGGATGTTTAAATAAAGTGTGTGCTTGAGACTGATGGAAGTCTTTAGGAAATATATTTCTCCAGCAGAAAAAAAGACAATTTCTTTTGTGAGGAGAGACGCTGTTAACATGATTTTCAAGGGTCTGCTGTAGAGTGGATGGACACTGAACTCAAAAGGAAGGAAGACCCCAATAATTATGTGACTTGGGCATCTTCCCAAGCCTGAGTTTAAGTTCCTTATTCTATCATGGGCATGAGCCCATCACTGGGATATGTCCCTCAGTCTGTCATAGTGCCTCTTATTCTTGATTAAGAACTTTGTAAAATGCTCATTTTATTTTACTGCAGAACAGATATTTTATGTATCCTTTTAAATGCCAGACATGTTTGCAAGACAGAAAAACTAATTGCTCCTACTCAAAGGAACCAGCAGGATGAATTTTCCTTATAGAGCTCTGTCAGAGAACTTCAGTTTTCATCTGTTTACACAAGAAACTAAAAAGATCAGTTTTACCCTCCACAAAAATAAATGCAAGTTACTTCTTCTCTGCTGAACAAAATAAATGGAGCCAGTTTTTACTCTAACTCTGGGTGAAAAATTGCTTAATCACGCCCTGCCTTTCTCAAGTACTAGACCTACCTATCTTCTACTCAGGCTTTTTCCCTGCCATCTTTGGAAATTGTACCTGTGCTGCACAGAAATCAGCTCTGCATGAAAAATAAACAAATGAGGGAACTCCTGGAGATGATCACACCATTATAGCTTCTATTTCATTCAATACATTTATTAAACTAATTAAATGGCAATAATAAAAGCCGCCTGTTGTGCACTCCTTTAGAACTGGAACCAATTTCACAGCTTTTCCACCTGAGTATATAAAAACTCAAGGTAGCTTACCTGACACCCAAGGACATGTGGAGGAGTGAGAGCACATGCAGTACTTCTGATAGAAGCTAGCCAGGTATGTACACCCTTCTGTGAGCTACCATGCCATTTAAACAGGGTGTCTCAACAGTATTGATTGAGATGTTTTGTACAAGCAATACAGTAAACTATCCAGGTAACGGGAGGTAACTCTAGCCCACAAGCTCTGCCATAGACAACACATGGGGATTTCCATAATCTTTGCAAGGGTTGGAAAAGGAATAAGCTCTATGACCAATTGAAGAGTTACAGCGAGGGTGGCACTTTGCATTCAAGGCTCACCTGGAAGACATTCAATGTGAGCTGCACTGTTCATTTAATCTACTTTAAAGATGTAGACAATAAAGACATCTTGTGCCAGTAGATGGCACTCTTGTCGACGACCTACACGCCTTGGACCCATGCACGATTTCTGTGGTAAATATAAAACCTGCAGCAATTTCTGTCTGCTCTGTGGAATGGGCAGCATTTTGTTGACAGATGATGCCCAGCTCCTTCTCTAGAGCTTTTGCTTCATATACGAGTAGACCTCAGCTCCTCTCCATACTGACCTCAGTTGTGCTGCTTGACGCACATCCTGCCCATCTGCAACTTACTCCTAGACACAGACCGGAGGCTTAATGTCCTGCTTACCAGCCAGCCACCCCATTACATCTTCATCTGCAGCACAGGACTGATGCAGGACCACTCTGTGCTGGAGACAAATAGAAGATCGGGCAGGCTGGGTTTGAGGAAGAAGTTGTATAATTACTATTCTAGGGAGAAGGTGGCAACTTGCAAAATAAACCTCTCCTAGACATGAAACTTACCTGAAGAAATTGTTGCTTCTAAGGGCAAAGCAACTTGCTGTAAGTTTTGAATCATACATACTCATTGGCCACATCCAGTACACAGTAAAGACCTCCAGCTTTCCTCACCAGGGACCCAGGCTCTATACATTGGTGGTGCAACATCTTGGCAAAGAATTTTCTCACTGCACCGATAATATGCATGCACAAATTACAAAAAACTTTCAGTTTCATCATACAAAAGAGGTAAATAATGTTTTTGAAACAAAGACCAAGTTCTTCAGTAAAAGAATTAAAAAATAGCTCCTCTTCTTCAAAAAAAAGTTGTCTTCTTCGACCACGTCAGTTCTGCTAAGGTTTTTCTCAGATAATCTGCACACCATTGAATGGCACCTTCATAGCAATTTTATGTCAGACACACTCTGTCTGGAATGTTATTATATTCTTGCTGGTATCATCCTAATTAAGACCACTTTTTCCCACCCAAAATGTAGCCTTGACTATGGGCATCACTAGGTGCCTTCAAAGAGGACACATTTTCTCTGAAAGCAGCACTCCTGTGGCACTGAATATTAGATATCTCACTAGTTTGCTTTATAAAACCTTTTGCCTTTTGATTAGAAAGTAGCAAATGATTCTCTTTCACTTTAATCCTACTTTGCTAAACTATCACGCTTTCAATGACTTTTGTGTTAAGTATGTAGGACAAGAGGAAAAAAAAAAGAAAAAAGGAAAAATTAAAGAAGGCTCTTGGAAAATAGGACTCAATGAGTGCCTTCACTAGAATTAATATAAACTAGATACCCAGAAGCAAGAGGGGCTGGCACTTTCCACATGTCAATGTTTTTGATTTTCTTCCAATAAATAGCCTCACTTTGATGTCCTGCCCAAACTGAGGTGCCCAGTAGCAGACTGAAAACCCCATCTCATCAGTTATGACAGTTAAATTCTCCTTTAAGGAATATTATCCCAAAAAAATAACTTGAGGCACACAGAGCTAAAATTCTGTCTAAGAGCTAGAAGTCTGTCATGAAAAGATGCGATGATTTATTGATCTCTCAGTTTGGAAACACTAGTCTCCAACCAAAAAGCTGGTTTTTCTCTACTGTACCCTGAAAACATACTTCTGGTAGCTATAAAGCTTTCAAATAAAGAGGCTTCAGGCTGCATTACCAATCAAAACCCATTAAATGGTCTACTTAATACAGCAGAAAAAATGCGTAAGCATTCAAATGAAGTTTAATAACAGTCTAACCCACTTGGAGTTACTCAAATACTGCTAAGGTTTTAATAGAGTTTGAGCCTATTCACTCGAGGTTGGAGAAAAGCTATAAACAATGTTTAGAGCAGGAATGAAAAAGTTTTTCCATCAGACAGCAGGTGTCTATTTGAATTTTCCACTTCTGTGAATGTATGATTTATGGTTGGAGTGATGGATTCAAAATCTGGCCTGGAGAGTGACTGCTGTACAGAAATTCCACTTTGGGTAAATAACTTCAAATTCTACATACTGGCAAAGACTCTCTCCCTCTCTTAGTCTGCCTTCTGTGCATGTGTAAAATGCCCTCTAATAAGCATAGATTAGATCATGAACTGAGCATGTCTACAGCAAAATACTGTAACGAAAAGGCAAATGTCTAAGACACAGAAAGAGGAGGCAAGTCTATATGGTACAAAACCTCATCATTCTGCCCCACTCCACACCAGTTTTAGCACTGTGTCAACTCCTAGGCACCATACTGGAAGAAAGCTCCTCAGCAGTATCAAGGAACCCAAGACAATTTCTGTAAATCAAGAACTGTGGGAAACTTGCATAACAAATATGCACAACAAGCCATTGTCAACGATATTATATCCATAGGTATTTTAGTATAAAGCCTGAAAGTTATCTTAGCATGTGCATTTTCTCATAAGCCTAAGCATGAAAATTGATCATCCAAAAATTCAAAGAATGTTTTTACACCTAAATGTGGGCTCAGAAAAAGAAATAGAATTAAATTCTCTACAGCTGCCCATAAATGTACAAATGTTTGAGCTTGGTTTACAGTAAGGGAAAAATATTTATGGAACATCACTATAAATACTTGCAGTGGACTACGTGGGCCATGTGGCTGTTGAAAATACAAAGAGTTAACAATTACAAGGAAAACTGCTTCTAGTGTTCAACTAGAATTTTGTATTTCAGTGACTGTTTCTGGATAGTCTACTACATTCTCCTGTATTAGTGTGTTGCCTGATTTTGAGGTATATGTTAGAACAAGAGGTCTGCAAACAGAAGAAAGCAAAGGCCCAAGTGTTTTTTGCAGCTTCTTTTGCAGTGGTGCAAGCTGAAATACTGTACACACAATCACTACAGAAGTGGCTGGTCACATGTTAGATTCTGGAGCAGTTTTAACTGTATTTGCTTTAAGAGTTGTTTTCACTTCTTACTTGCTAGTGATTTTCAGTGGCCTTAGTGTCCATTTGTGAAAGTGCAATGATGTCTTGTCCCACATCTACTTGAAATGGCTGTTATCAGAAGATTTGTACAATTGTAAAGCAAATGCATGACTGTGCACTTTTATTTGTGGGTTGATGCATTCAACTAAGTGGCTTTTCATGGTTTCCTAAGGCCCCTCTCAAATATTCATTGGGGCTGTTTCTCTGGCTCTAGACATCTTCGAAAAATAATTTGGGTTAGAAGGGACCTTGAAGATCATCTAGTTCCAACCCCCCTGCCACGGACAGAGACATCCCACTAGATCAGGCTGTGCAAGGGCCCATCCACCCTGGCCTTAAACACCCCCAGGGATGGGGCATCCACAATTTACCTGGGCAACCCATCCCAGTGTTTCACCACTCTCATGGTGAAGAAATTCTTCCTTATATCAAGCCTAAATCTGCCCCTCTCCAGTTTATACCCATTCCCCCTCAACCTGTCACCACAAAACTTTGTGAGCAGTCCCTCCACAGTTTCCCTGTAGTCCCCTTTCAGGTACTGGAAGGTCTCCTCAGGGCCTTCTCTTCTCCAGGCTGAACAAGCCCAACTATCTCAGTTTGTCCTCATATGGAAGGTACTCCAGACCTCTGATCATCTTTCTAGCCCTCCTCTGGACCCATTCCAACAGTTCCATATCCTTTCTATTTTGAGAATTCCAGAACTGGACAGAGTATTCCAGATGAGGTCTCACAAGAGAGGAATAGAGGGGCAGAATCACCTCCCTTGGCCTGCTGGCCATGCTTCTTTTTCTTTTCTCTTTGTTCCCCTCCCTTGTCCCTGAGGACCATGTCCCAGGTGGTCCTACTGAGTAATTCCTTGAAGAGCTGGAAGTCTGCTTCCTGAAATTTAAGATCCTGACTATACTTCTCACCTGTCTCATGTCCCTCTGGACCTTTAACTCCACCAGTGCATGATCACTGCAGCCCAGGCTGCCTCTGATCCTGACACTACTGATGAGTTCACTTGTATTAATGGCCATCAGGTCCACTATTGAATCCCCTCGGGTGGGAGTCTCTATCAGCTGGACTGAGAAATTATATTCAATACACTCCAGCAGTCTCCTGGATTGCCTACAGTTTGCAGTGTTAATTTTCCAGCATATGTCAGGGTGCTTGACATGTCTGAGTAGGATGAGAGCTTGTGAGTACGAAGCCTCCTGTAGCTGGAGGAAGAAGACTTAATTGGTTGCTTTCCTTGATTGGGTGGCCTGTTGTATACACCAACCACAAGGTTCCCTTTGGTTCCTCTGTCTTTAATTCTGACTCACAAGCTTTCAACCTATTTGTGGCTACTCTTCAATGACAGCTCTTCACATTCTATCCATTTCCTGAGATAGAAGGAAATGCCTCCACCTGTCCTACCTGATCTGTCTCTTTTGAACAGTCTGTAGACATCTATAGCATCACTTCAGTCATTGGATTCATCCTACCAAGTTTCAGTGATGAAAACTAGATCATAGCTTTATAGTAGCACACTAGCTTCCAGCTCCTCCTGCTTGTTACCCAGACTTTGTGTATCTGTGTAAAGGAACTTCAGCTAGGCTGCTGGTTGCATCACCTTCCTACTTAAACTATCTTATGTACCTGCCACATTACATAGGTATAGCATTGATAGGTGACTGAAGGATGGCCTCCCACTGAGCCATGAGTTTCAGGACAGATCTGCTTGCTTTCTAAGCTTCCCCTCAGAGAAGAGCCTAGGTAGAGCTGGATCTATCTGTAGTTCAGACTTGGTCAATTGTTTATGAGTAAAGGATTATGTAGTATGTGTGTATGTGTTAGTCACCATTCAGAATTACTGTAAACAGTAGGTAATTTATTTTAAGCAATGGATAAAGACAAGTTTGGGATTTTCATTGATAAATTCATTATCTGTATTAGTGCTACTGAAACTCAAGTTAGTAACTATTTTACCAGATAATATTGACAAAGTGAAAGTTGAGTAAATCTTACCAAAAGGGCAACCCTTGTTGGAGGGGGCTAGGGAAGATGATGTCTTTTCTTGGGACATCCAGGCCTGTCATTCAATCTATCAGGTAAAGTCATCATCATTTTTCCTCCCTCGAAGAAAGGTTGCCAGTTTTATACCTTTTGAAAACTCCTTGACATCTCTTGGTGAGGTAGGACTAAGTCAATTAGTGTTTCTGCTGTTACCTGAAGCAACATGAGGCTATGAAACCTTCACCTCACCTCAGGTGTTACTCAGCTAATTTGAGAGACCACCATCCATTCCATCTATTTGGCAAGATAAGGTTGTTACATGGTTCACATAGAACCACTCTTTGTGCAAACCTCTTCCTTTTGCAGAGTTTGGTATTTGAGTTCCACAAGGCCTAGCAAGTCTGTTATGCCATGGTACCAGGAAGCAGAGTAGCATGTACAGACCTCAGGGCAGCATCTGAATGATTAGTGGCTCACATTGGTGGAGCAGAAGGCAGTCTACTGAGAAAAGGCACTTTGTTGGTCAAGCTGGCGACATCTAGGTTTTGGGATCCCCTTAGCTACCCCTAAAGCATAACTTAACTTTATCCTCTCAATAGCATCATCTTTCGCCTTCCACTGTCGAGTAATTTCTTCTTTCTCGTCCTTCCCCCATTTTCCCAGGAGTGTCAAGCTGAGAGAAGCTGTTCTACCACTCACAGCTGACCGAATGTAATGGTTTTGATTTTTAGACTCTCCTTGAATAGCCAGGTTGTGGCTGAGGAAAAAGAACTCAATCTCCCAATATTCCATGCAATTTTCTATGTAAACCAGGGTATAAATTAGAAGGTCAGACACGCCTTGCTCTTCTTCTTCTCTTCCTGTGGCTCTGGGAGCAGGTTCTCTCTGCTATCAACTCTGCTCATGTGGAGGAGTGAGGCCCAGTGAGGCCTTGTGGACTCTGAGAAACGCAGAGTGCCTGGGGTTGCTATGTAGTCCTGCTATCTAAAGGAGAGTAGTAAGATTTTCTCTTGTTAGTATTTATTGCTTACTCCTGGGTTTTCTATCGTGTATATCTATTTTGGATTTTTATTTCCCTTCAGGGCAGGGGGAGGTCCGGGGTCTCTTATCCTGTGTACATGGTATTCTAGTTGCATATAAGTGTGAATACATGTGTATATAATCGTACAGCTTTGGTCTGCTCATTTTCAGCATTTCAGTCTTTCTTTCTTTTTCCCTCTCCCTTGGGCTCATACAGGGGGTGGGGTAGGAAAGACTGCAAATACTGTGAAGTTTGGGGGAGGGTCTCACCTGAACTATAACACCCATCCACCCAACTGTGGCACCAGAAGTACAGCTTTAGTGAAGCAGCTTCAAACAGGAGAATAAATTTGAGCATCCAAGAAATGTCTCCCACAAATCCTCCTCTGAGATTTTCCATAATGGAAGAAATATACAGGCGGGATATGACTTATAAATTGCTTGTAAGAGAACAATGAACTAGATCTTGATTTCTGAAGCCTTGTAAATTATTCACTGAAATGGTACTATTCTGCCTTCACTGGCTGTGGGACAGAGCCCTAAATCCATACAAGTTATCCCATGTGGGCAGTTCTGCAGGTATTCTGTGTGCTAAATTTCTTTAGGAATGTCTTATGTTCTTTGCCTCCATATAGTATACTGTTTGTCTTAGTAGGTCTGGCCAAGAGACTTGGGTAGTAAGTTTGTCTCAGAAACCACTGATTCAAAATCTTCTTTACTGATGGTGATTTGTACCTACTGTATGCAACATCCATACTGCAAAGTTGCACAGATGTAACCTGTTCTGTTTACTTTTTTAAATGAATTTCCTTTAAGAGGATGAGCAAACAAACACAGGTACTTAAATTAGTACATCACTAAGCTAATATACTACAATCTCACCAAGGCAATTAAAGATGGCAAATAGTGATGATCACATTTAGGTCATGATGAAGATTAAACCAATGAATCAAGAAGTTCAGGTGATGAAATGGTCAGTAGATCAGGATGTAAAAATTAAACAACACAATCTACAGTAAAAATAAACTCTTTTGTTCAAACCTTCCTTTGAACAGATCAAAAACCAATTTCTTTCTAATTTGAAGCCTCAGCTCCACTTTCAGCAGTAAGGGCACTGATCTTATTGAGGAAAAGCTTAGACAGATGATTATATCCTACAACCTGACTTGAACATTCGTTCTGGTCTAATGTCCTAATGCCCTTGCCAAGCAGTTTTAAGCAAGTACTACAATATCTTGAGAGTACGTTAGAGACACATTTATGTCTCCTATCACTCCTTGACCTGATTTGATCCAGCCTTTGTAGGTTACATGGGCAAGTATGTGCTGTATGCCTGTGGACTGACCTTTTTACAGTTCTAGCAAAGCCAAGAGAGATGTCTTGTCCAGTCAAAGTTGCTCTAAGCTCAATGAGATGCTTTTAAAGTACATAAGTGATGAAAGAATGACTACAATCAATCTTCTTATAGTATAATAAAATCAAAAGATATTTTCTTTCCTCCCTTAACAACTTTTTGTCCTGCCCTGACAGCTACCCTGCTAGATGTCCTTATGTATGACTACATTATGCTTTAATAATATCTAGAAGGATCTCTCAAATATACCCTTCTTTCTGGGAGCTCTGTAGCCCTCCTAAATCAATCTCTCCTCTCTTCTTCCCTAAGGGAACAAGATAGCTTTAGGGATACCAACTGCATTCATTTTATCTGGTTCTAATCCACAGGATAGCCTGTCCATTCTTTCTAAGTAAGATGAATGAGATTTCCTTTCCTCAGGGAAAAAGTACCTCTTTATTAATCCAATCATCTTCTCCTGTAGTTCAGTAGCAAAAGAGTAACAAATAAACTCATCTGAAGAAAAAGTAATTTCCTTATATTCATATAACTCATTGGACTATTTCACTGTTAAACATCTCCTACCCTGGATATTATTCATATATCCTACATATTGTATCAAGTATGCTTGCGGATGCATGGAGTAACACAGAATATATAGAGATCTATCAGATCTTACCAAGACATAATCCCTCTATAAGAACCATAACAAAGAGACTTGTGTCAGCCACTTTCTCCTAAATGTTCTGGAACACAAGTTAATTCCTTCAACCAGATAACCTCTGATATGTAACTGCTCAGCTTAAGGTTCACTGCAGTTACCCACATCTGTCTTTATCACTTCTTCCTTTAATTTCACTGTTACTGCAAGTCACTTAGGTTACTTATCTTCTTTTTTTCACGTCACAACAAACACTCTTAAATCATACACTGAAGCATTTTGGAGTAGCACTGTTTTTCTAAGTAAAATTTACTACTTAGTAGATCTGGTCAAGTGAGCTGATACAAGATGCCAGCTCCAGAAACCTTGCTCAGGCTTTCCTTTGTCACATCAGCATGTCAGTAGCAGTGAGACCCTTAGGGTCCTGTAACCCAGAATATGACAACAAATGATAGGTAGTTGCACCACAGAATGAGGTAGGTTCAGATGGCACAGGAAACTGAACTCAAAGGATATGAAAAGAGTCTAGGTAGCCACCAGCTATCAAATCACCTAGAAGGCACGCATGGTAATGGTGATGGTTTGGACCACAGTGACATTCCTTACTTTGAGCTTTCACTCTGAGACAAGTTTTTGATTTATCATTTTCTTTCAGTTCCCCAAACAAATGATATTATGGCTTGTGAGTTATCACAGAAGTAGAATTAAAAGTAAAGCCTTGCTGGTGATGAAAGCTTCAATTTATTAATTTTGCTCTTCTCTTACCTATGCAGCATTGACATGATAGTCACGGCACTATTTTCTTTCATGGGAGAGGTAATAATAAGCCTTGTAACCATTGTTCAGGCATGCAGCACTAGTACTGCTGCACTACTGCTGCACATGAGGGTGCGCATTGTTCCTTGGAAAAACACCAGCTACCAAGTCAGTAATACTCACAAAGCCTCACTGGAAATGGAAAGGATGAACTTTTGCAGCTATTTTCTTGTAATGAGAAGAAAGAGGGACTTTAGGAGAGTACGTTGATAAATGGGTTGTTAGTCTGCCTTATCATTCTGGCCCCCTCCTTATAATCTATAATAAATGAAGTAGAAAGCTGTTTGAAAGTAGCTTAAAAAAGAAACAATAGATATGTAGCATTTAAGGCACAGGCTCCATCGATGAGGAAACAATCAAGATCAACTTTATTGAGAGGATGCAAACCTTATATAGTGCTTCTGTATCCAGTAACAGCTCTCCCAGTGAATTTCTACTCGTGAGAATCCCACAGTACAGTGATAGAGTGCAACCCCCTTTTTTCCACAGATGTGCCCCTTATCTTCATGTTTTCTGCCTACTGAATTCCTCTCCTATTAACCCACAGGTCTTAATAAAGATTCCAAGGTCTCAACAACCTAGTAAGCATGACAACATCAGCCGTTTGATCTGTGCTTGCCACTAATATTGCAGGTATACCAAGGCATCGGCTGCTTGCTCCAGCATACACAGAGTACTGGAATCTTTATGCCTGCATAGATAGGATAAGACCAGAGTGCCCTCAAGCATGTCATCCTGTGTTTGGTAATCTCTAGTCATGAGTTGCTCAGAGGGAGTGAAGGAATACTACTGCAGACAGATATAGCTAATTTTATCTTCCGTTAAAAACCCTCCATCTTATCTCATATACTTTTTTTAACCTTGAAGCACATGGTCAAGTAACTCTTCAATGATTAATTCCACACTGCCTATGAACTTTTCATTATTATAACTGTAAAAACCTACCAATTTTTGGCATTTTTTGTTAGCCTACAACAGCTTAAATTTTGGTGCAGAACAGAATGTAATTTTATTCTTAAGTTAACTCATGCATCATTTGTGGCAACGCTCTGCATTCACAATGGAAACCACTACCTCAGACTATTTAAATTCTTTAGTCACTTTTTGAATAATGTGCTGTTTCATGAATGCATTGTCACCCACTGAGTTGTTAGTTGACCAATGAGGTTCGACAATACTAAAAATAAAAATAATAATTAAAAAAAATTGATAGCTTAGGTACCAAGACTGGGAAGGGAGAGACACAGAGATAGTTACACAATATGTTCTAAGCTGCCACAGTGTGGACAAGATTCAGTTCAATTGCTTCACTCAATACAAGCGGATGTATGTTCAAATACAGACTTTTTCTTACCCTTGGTCAAAAAATGTCAGCATGCAAGAGTGAACAGCAAGTTAACATCAAGTTTCTTCTGAAACTGAAGAGATCTGTGATGGAAAGTTTTCAATTATTGACTGAGGCTTATGATGAGAGTGCATGTCTCATGCATGCATTTTTGAATAGCACAAGGGATTTTTGGAAGGTAGAGAAAGCGTGAATGATGATGATCACCCAGGCTGCCCACACACAGTAGTTACCAATGACAACATTGAAAAACTGTGAGATATGATTCAAAATTCAGAAGGCTGGGTGTTTGAGCAGCAGCTGAGAAGGTTCATTTGGACAGGAGAAGTGTTTAATGCACTGTAATGGAAGAACTGAACATGAAAATGTTTTGTTCAAAAAATGCTGTCAGATGAACAGAAAGAATGTCACAAGGAATTGTATTTGGGCCTGTTGCAAAGAATTGAAGATGACACAGATTTGTTGAATTTGGTAATTACCTGTGATGAAACTTGGATATTTGTGTATGATCCAGAAACCAAGTGGCAATCAATGCAGTGGAAGTCAGCAACATCTCAAACACCAGAAAAAACATGTATGATCAATTTAACATTCAAGGCCATGTTGACTATTTTCTTTGATATCCAGGGTACTGTGAGGGCAGAATGGGTTCCCAGCAGTCAGACAGTAAATCTGCAATATTTGTTGAGGTCTTGACAAAACTACATAAATATGTGAGAAGGAAATGACCAAAATTGTGTAGAAATGGGTGGAATTTGCACAAAGATGACACACCAGCCAACAACACTTTGTCTCTGAGGCAGTTTTCAACTAAAAACATCTTGAGCTTGAGCACCAACCCCATTCACAAGACATTGCACCTTGTGATTTCCACCTCTTCCCAAAGATCAAGTTAATGCTCAAGGGAACCCAATTTTTGTTGGTAGAAGATATGGAAGCAAAAACAACTAAGATCCTCAACAGTCTTTCAGAAAATTATCTGCAGAATTGCTTTAAACATTGACAGCATCACATGCAGCTGTGTGTCACCTCAGAAGGGAACTATTTTGAAGGTGATCATAGTTTATATTCTCAATTTTTTAAATAAAAGGAATTACGGGAAGAGTCTCAGGAGTTTGGGTTTTTTTGTTGGGCCTCATATCTACTACACAGGCACTGCTTTCTCTAAGAAATGTATTACAAATTATTAACATACCTGACTTCTGGACAGAAAATGAAGAATTAATCTCATGAATGTCAAGTTTGATCCATGGTGTCATGATCCACCATGAAAGATTAAACAGAATTATCCTATGAATCAGTTTCATTTTAGTCAGCAACCAGAATGCAAATTATTTCACTGAATGAATTTACTCCACCTGGGCTACGGTAACTGTCTATGATTAGGTCTACATGTTATGAGCATAGTTGCATGACCTGTTTCTGATTGGTTCATATCCAGCTATGGTTGCATATGTACCAGACAAAGTAAATGCTACACACCTCCCATTGACTACAGAAATAACTGTGTGTTTCAGCAAATCAAATATAAGGATACAGATATTAACCCTGCCAGTCTCCAGGTGAAATATTTTTTAATCTAAGGTAGGATAGGCTTATAAATAATTTACAGGGACTTATGATTTTATATTATCTGAGTAATATATCTGAGAGGAAGAACTAGAATCAGTGGTGTGGGCTATTCCCCTCTGAGATCTGTAATAAATTTCTTACATTTTAATCTGTTGCAAAAAATATTCTGGTTGTCATGCTCCATACACTGGAGGCATTCTAAGTGGCCTGCCACTGAGTCCCCATTGGATGATAACACTGTCCAAATTTCTCATCATTTCACACTTTCACTCCACAGCCGCGTGTTTGTTACAGCTCACTGCTATAAAAATGATTTTTAATAGAAAAGATCTGACAGAAACTTTATGCTTCCTTGACAAAATTTTTATTGGGCTGAATACTGGAGTATTACTGACGTAACTTTGGACAGGCAGCTATGGGCTGAGGAATTGCTTTGGGAGGAGGGTGGGGGAGGAAGCTTTTATTACTATCCTTATATCTCTGAAATGAAATGTCCTTAGAGCAGAGGGAGGATCTTGGATGCCACTTTCAGAGAATGACCTGATCCCTTGGGGCTTATTACAACACTAGCATTATCAGGAAGAAGAGAAGTCTTTTTTTTTTTCCAGAAGTTTAACACACCCCCAAATCTTATGTCCCCTCAACACCATAATACATAAATGCCTCCCAGTCTTGTAGTCATCCTCAGCTGATGCCTGCAAAGTGGAAAGTTTGCAGGGACTAAAGAGTCCTAAACACATGGGCCCATTCCCTGCTCTCCCTCTACTGAATGTGGGATTTAGGCCTGCTGCACCTCCTTGCCATTGGCAACCTAGGGTACCAATGCAGGGCTGTATCCCATGCTGTAGCTATGCAAACTGAAGCCAAATGTGAAGCCAAGCAGCACAAATTCTCCTAATTACTGACAGCCATGGTTGCAAACTCATCTTTGTCCTCGCTCCCCACAGCAGCGTGCCCTTGTGCACTCCTTTTGCTGACAGAGCTGTTTCAGAGCATCAAATAAGAGAAAGGAAAAAAAGAGATTTAAAAAAATCTCAAAGATGTGTTCACCTGCTTCCCATCACCATCACTTGGGGCACATGCCCAGGAGTTTCCTTCCCTTCAAAACTCACAGTTCCAAGCCTTTGACTCAGCACAGGTGTCTAGGCCCACCCTTATTGCTCAGTGCAGAGGAAAGAGCTATGATTGTCTAGCTTCTGAACAAGGTTACGTAACAGCTTTCCAAGCACAGAAGTCAGAACTGCTCTATTTACTATACCTTACTATTTCTACCATGTTAGTAACCACCAGCATCTCAAAGCAGGCAAGTTCTATTCAAGATAAACTTAGTAACAAACCTCAGGTAACAAATCTCACAGAGATAAGCACATAGTAATCAAAGTCTGACCTTCAGAAGGTCTGACAAGCTCCTGCTAACTTCTGAGAAATAGGTCATTCACTTCAGTTTCACCAGGAAAATGTTAATGTTGAAGTTTATTATTCACATTCAGAGTAAAGATGTTATATCTGGATTTACGGAAGTGTTTAAGGGCTTAAAGATTCAGATACAGACAGTAGAAGACTTTTGAAAAATGCATAAGTATCTAACATTATAAAAATCCTCTGAAAATCTGACTGACTAGATATCTATATCTTGAAGTACTTAATGCTGAACTGACCAAAACTCACAGACTTCCCCCCCAGTAGTATCTTCCAAATAATGCTAAAAAACTGACCTTAAGAGGCAAATGGTTTTTAAAAAGACTTAGGGAGTTTGGCTCACACCCTGAGAATTATTTACATGCCTGTAAGACAAGCAGATAATTTTCTATCTTAAATCCAAATCTTGATATACACATTGCCATCTTGCTGCTTTTTTATGGTGGTGCTTTTCTATGGGTAATACTGTGTGGTGTGAAAATTCCAATGCTACTTTACTGGCATCTGCAACCCCAAAAAAAAGATAAACACTTAGAAGGCCTTAGAAAGCCAGATCAACAGCAACTGAAATTATATGCATAATCACAAGTACCGTATAAAGGGCATACTGTATAGCAGCCTCTTAGTTTTCCCAAAGTATATGTTAACCTAGTAAATTTACAACTGTGAACTGTCCCTTAAGAAGTTCCTCAGTTCTGTGAAAAGTATCATTTACTACGAAAAATACTTCAGAAACTTCAACTAAGAAGTAAAGATCATGTAGCTCCATCCCTTAATTCAGAATACACCCTTTGGTCCAAAGACTTCTAAAGTATCTCCTAAGACTTGCAAACTCACACTTCTTGAACTCAACACGATTGACAGCATTTCAAGATAAGGATAACACACAGTCATTTGATTCATTTTATGTAGTTCATATGGCAAGAGTATAACCATTTATGCAAAACATTACTTGATGAATCTAAACATAGTTTCCAAAACAACCCTATTTACTGAAAGCATTATTTTCCTCTTGCCTTATGAGAAGCGGCACAAGGCTGTTTACCTTGCTTGCCATACTGTGAATTATAGTAAGCTAATGCTGTTGGCAAGTACTAGAGGCATTTCTCTGTCAATTATCAAGCTTTCTCATTCAGTTCCTACAATAAATGTGGATATGTTAGTGTATTAAAGGAGATTATAAAGGAAATAGTCAGCTGTGCGCTGCCCACTGATAGAGTAAATCATCACATATTTAAGGCTAGCTCTTCATTCTCATAGTGGCATGAACAGATATGACAACAATAGACCATTTGTGTTGTCTAGAAAAAATAAGTGCTAACCAGAATTACAACAGTAAAATCAAAAGAGATGTAACAGCATATAATCATACCTGAAAGGCATTTGATCCGTGCTAGTCTTGTTACAGGTACTCACTGAAAGTCAAGCCTCTTTGCTATGAGTTAGTGGTGTCAGGTTTTATGAATACAAGCATACCAGTCAGGCATCAGCCACTCGGACAATTGTCAGCAGGAGCCCAAAGTGGTGAAAGCCCAAGGCCCAGATTTACTTTCCTGACAAACTGTATTACAACAGTGTCTTTGTGTTGCCAGTGTTTCCAAGTTACCGGCATATCCATCTGGAAAACAGAATCTGTATTTGATCCCAAACGTTGTGGCTCTGATATTTGGTTCTGTTCCATAAGCAGGAGGACATCAAGAACTTACATGGAAAAATCATGAAGCAATATGCAAGCTGAATACACTTTTCCAAAACTGCAAAAAGCAATCCCCTGGGATATAATGGACAAAGAAGAAAAATACACAGTACTACAAATGCAGCTGAATGCAGTCCTGCTGAATGCCCACAAACTACTGAATCAGCCATTTTCTTTCTATGAATTTTTAAGTATCCATTGCATCCACAAAGAAGAAACCCAACAAGGGAGACTACAATGAAGTTAAAAAATAAAAAAATTCAACTCATTGCTTCCAATTATGTTAAGCAGATCTTTATGTCTGGCAACTGTGGGCCAGAACGCTAACTAATTAGTTGTGCAGAGGAATCTGCTTTCTGTTACTATTGCTAGCCAGTAATATCATGTTGAGTCTGAAGTAAATCTGGTTCTGAGAAGATTCTGATGTAGAGCCTCATCAACTCCTTGGATTTGAGAGAGGATTTTCTCTTCTCAACACCAGCTGGAACAAACCAGAACTGTCACTGGATAGACTAAAAGGCAGTTAGGAAGAGAAACTAGAAGCTAGCAAAAATCTCAGCTGCAATATAAAAGGCAAGAGAACAGCAATTCAAGGGAATTTATGTTTTCATTTATTATCATAGTACCTTTCTCTACTCAGAGGGAGATTGAAAATAAATGACATGCTCAAGTGAAATACTGAATGGATCAGATTTTTGTGTTGTGAATATAAAATCACACGTTCTATAAAGTACTCTGGGAGAAGGAAAGCTTTGAATGTAATTCTATATTTTCATTTCCACATGAAGATCCTGCTGCAATAGTAACAGGATGTGGATGTACACATTCGAGATGAGAGAAGACAGTTCTAGCACGATTTACTTTAAATCACGTCTGCTACTCCTTACCGATAAGCCTACAGCCAGTCTACTGGCTGAGAAGTAAGTTAAACCCATTAGAGAGTTCTGTACTGACAGGTTTCAGCTACAAAGCACCAAGCTGCAGAACTGATCTCTTAATTCACAGATGCATCAAAAACTGCTTAAAATCATGGAAGTAGTGATATAAATTTAGACCAAGCATTCTACCCAGTATCCCTTCTCAGACAACAGCCAGTACTGATGTTTAGGAATGCAGATGAGAGCACTGAGCGTGTTTAAGAGAATTTTTCTACTAGGAATGGTCATGCACAGTTTAAAAATCTCCTCAGTAGGGGGTTACATGGGGACCAAATTGTTCAATGATCAGATTGACAAGAAATGTCTTTAATGCCAACTCCTTAGCACCCTGAAGAACCAAATTGCATGCAAAACTTAATTATGTCTGGTGTAGAGAAAGCCTTCCTTTTATTTAAATGTTAAAGTCCTGATGCTGGCTCACTTGGCAAAAAGCCATGAACTAAAGATCCCCATTCTTTCTCTCCACAATTTTCTTAATTTCAAAGACACCTGTTATCTCCCTTCTGTCGTTTCTCTACTCAGCTAGGGAGTCCTAGTCAAATTAGTCTCTTCTCAGGGACCTCAGCATAGTATGGAGACTTCCATCACATGGTCAGCCAGGTTAACACATTAATAGAGGTCATTTGTGTGTGTTTCACAAGCTGAAGTCCACCTCGCCAAAATACCAATCCAGCTGCTGAGGAGCAAAAGGGCTGACAAGCCTGGAGAGGTGACCTCTGCAGAGGTCTAACTATGGGCCATCTCCTTTGTGACTGAGGAAGGAGTGTGAATCATCAGGGCACGGTGTGAAGAGGGAATCATACTAATTTCCTACTGCTTTACAGCTTCTATATTTTGTAGCCCATGCCACAGGGTATGTCCCCTCCACTACTGGTTGGCTGACCTGAGTCACTTATGGCTCTGTTTCTGCTTCAGAGCAACAACCTTTACCTTTTCATGGCTCACAGATGCCCTGAAATTCCTCAGTTCAAATCCCCTGCTGACCTAAGTGAGATGAGTTACAAAAGCTGTCTAAAACAAGCTAAATTTTACGGCACTCCAAGACCTCTGCAAAAGCCATTTGCAGGGCAAGTTGATAGGTTTCCAGAGACAATAGTGATTAATGTAATAACAATTTGTGTGTGTGTAGCAGAGCCTCTAACTGACCAACTTGGATTGCTGCTGCTGAGCAACTACTTTGTAGAGTTGCTGAGTGTATTAATGTTGTTTAAAGGTCTAGTATATGTCATCATGCCATGAACTCCTGGGTTGGCATTGTATTGTGATACGAAAGGGAGCAGCAGAGGAACAATAACCAACATATGCTTACAAATGCAGTCTGTAATCCTTTCAGGAGAAATTAGCTCATACTGAGCTCTGGGCTGCTGTAACATGACAGATACTGAGACCCCAAAAGACACCATGTTGGGGATCCATGCCCTTCTGGCACAAACCACTGTGTGTGAAAACCACAAGAAAGTTTAACCATCCCTAAAGCACTAACCATTAGCAAACAAGGACTACAGACTTCTTGGCTTATGTCCAATAACCCTGGCAACTGATCTTACAGGGGTGGACATCCAAGAGACACTGTGGTCCTTAAACCCCTGCTATTTTCTGGAGAAGTCTTACACCAGGAAGTACTATAGGAAGTACTATAAAGCTTTTAACTTAAACTTTCTAACTTTAAAACATCTCTCTTACCCTCCNTTTAGAAGTTTATTTTCTCAATATGCATTCCTATTCTTTAAACACCCAATAATTTAACACACATAGCCTTACTGAGGGAGGAGAGTTAGGCAGGGGAGTGAACTGGGGAGGTGGTTTTGCAGTAACGGTGGCAAAATTCATGCACCACCCCTGAGGTATACAGATTTTACTGACTTGGAAATAAAGTTCTGGTTTCTTTACCCTCATGCATAGATAGCTGTGATCACTGTCAGGAGGTAGTAATATAGGCTGTGGGCATAACAAAGAAGAAAACTTACCTTTCCTCAGGGCTAAAGAGAAAAGCATTATTCAGGACTACTTTGTGACCCAGGAAGAGTCAATAGTCATTTTATTCCTGCTTAAAATATAGGTTGTGTTTCACAGGAGGAACAAGTAGAAAATGGAGACAGCACAGATTAACTCTCACCTGCCCCATAGTGCAGTTAAAGGTTGCTTTCCTAGATTTACATTTAAGGCAGCACTGGCAGGGTCCAACTGAGCTTGTGCCTCATTGTGACCCTCAGATGCTGTGGCTGATTTAACAAAATGAAAGAGAAAATGATATGTCTAACTGTGCAGCAGATCAGTCAGAGCAGAGAGTGCAGACCACTGCCTCTCAGTCCTCTCCTAGCAACAAACTACTGGTGCTCTCACTGTCTATATTTCCTTTTTCATGTTCTTGCAGGGAGCAAGCTGTAAATTTCTTGCACTGTTTCACATCCATCTGTATTTAGGTGTCTTTACAAGTGACATCTATTTGTATACCCAACCACAACACCTTGCAATGAAGAAAGTATGCTTGAAGTTTTTTATATGATGAATCAAAATCCACTCTTGTACTTCTATCAGGAAACGCTTACTATAAAACAAAACCAGTATTTTGATACACTCCATGTGTTTGTGCTTATAAAGTCTGCACAGAAATACCTGTTAAACAATGAAGAGAAACTATTTTTTCAGTGCTTTCTGCCAGGTAAGCAAGACTTCCCTTTTCCTTAGTAAAAATGCTGCATTATAATAAGCATGGGAGATGCATATACTAGTTGTATAGCTTTGGTGATTTACTTCCTAATCTTTTTTTGTTACATTAAAGTATCACTGAAAGATACAATGGTTAATATTTGTGTTTGATATGGTTGCTTTGTCATAATTAAGGAACAGCTTGTTGATTACAACTTCAAGCTCTGCAAGTGTAACTTCACTCTACTGCAAATGCATCTCTGGCTGTTATGAAAATACATATCATTCACACACTCTACATATTATAACCAGATATTTGGTGACAAAAATTTACTATCAGATGATAACTGAAAAAACCCCATCCAAAATAAGACTAGATTTCTAATATAGTTAAATACATGGTATCAGTTATATTAAAGCTTCCCAAAAAGAAAGCTTGTCTGTGTGTGCAATTCTTGAAACTAGAGTCTTTCCAGAAATATAATAAATGAAGTTTCTTTATGGGAGTGAGGTAAACCACTGTCAAGTTCAGTTGGAGATGGCCTGAACTGTCAATCCACTGGTTAGAAACCTAAACACAAGCTTGTGCAGATAACTACCCTGTGCTGCCCAGAATAAAGGCCTGCCACATGTCCTTGTATTTTCACCATCCCCTGCCCAGTAGGTGGCAGACGAAAAATTGTTCCCACACTCAAGATCTGACCCTCCAGTGAAATTTCCTTACCTGTATCAAGCCTTCCATTGCCAGACCCTAGCTGGGAATGAGATTTTAATGAGCTCCTCTGTATGACAAACTGTCTTTCAAGGTTACATGACATATGTCATTCTCAGTACTGTGGATTACATTCCTTAAATTATGTGACAAAATCAGAGAGCATGGAAGGGAGATGGTCATATCTGCCAATATTTGTATGTGTGGGAGACTGAAGCCATGCAGGTACCCCCAACAAGATCACAGACAATCAATATGATTGGAAATCAAGTCGTTCATTAACAAGCAAGCAAGCCTTTTGTACTTTTCTGCTACATTGTCTAGTGTTTATGTAATGCTTGGCTAAACCCAAAGTTTCCCCTAGTAGTTTTTGTATAAGTAATCTTGCACATAGACTGCCTTCTTGTTCTCACACTGTAGATGCTTCTCGACCCTGGTGTATTCCAAACTTCTCCCTAACAACCTGATAAGGCCACGTCATTAGACCAGCATACATTCCCACATGTATGTACATTTATTTCCATCATATAGCTTTTTAAAATTTCTTGTTCTGATGGGAAGGAGAAGAACTTGAGTCTGTAAACACTTGTTTGTCTTGTACAACTATTTATAGGGACAAAACCCAAAAGAGAGTGATCCAATTCACTCCATATTTAGGTAGCTAGATAATGTACATTAAAAGCCTTTATTCTAACTCTTTTTTTTCATGTATGACATATATTGTTTAGACTGTAATTAGGTTGGAATGGCACCCCCTAACCTCCTGACTGATCACTCAAATAAAAACAGCATTTACTGTGGTTGCAGTTACATTCTTTTTCTGTTCCCTCTCTGATGATTTCATTTCCTAGCAGGGATGTTATGGAAGTAACAAGTTTTAATTTAACATCAGAGAACAGAGACAGAAAGCGTATTTTAAAACTCAAACACAATTCTGCATAGCAGAAACTTGCGTGAAAGAATTACTCTCATTTCGTTCCAAACTCAGTAAAGTGCTGAGGAACTTACTTACCTTTAAGAATTTTCTGAAGTCCCTTTTAAATCTCTGCTCTAATATTTTCCTGAACTGGAATCTCCATCTGGGAAGAGAAACAATATCTCGTTATAAATGATGCATCTAATAAAAATGAATTGGCACAGCATGCATTTTGATTGCCAATTACTTGCAATCAACTGCTCAGAAAAACTCGCTGATCAAGAAAATACTCTTTAAAATGTTCATTAAAAATATTTGTGAACAGTTTCAAGTGTACACAGGAAAGAATATCTATGAACAAGTTCAATTGAATATTGGAAAGAAAACATAAAAATGTTGCCAGGTAAGCCATGAGGTGAAACTTTAGGTACTTTATTCATTTCTTTTCTATCAATGATTTACTTAGTTTTTACTACAAGGCTATGCAAACTAAAAATTCATTTTGTTATCTGAATCTCTAACAGTGTAATTAATACCACTGGTTAGTTTTGGAATATGTTACAATAAAAAGTTTTATGTGAATGCATCTATATTCACCCTGAAAAAACTTCATTAAGCCTCAGTTACAACTGCTACTCAGAATTGAAGTTAGATAGCATGTATCATAAATACTGAAGGAAAATTAAGCCCATAAAAAGCATAGCAAGTAATAGGAAAGAGAAGCAAGATAAATATTCAAATACATTTTGATTTCATGCACATTTCTGAATAACTATAAGAGTGGAAAGTACCAAAAATGCTAAAATGGCCATTAAGAAAAATAAGTCTGACCCTAAAATCTCGCCCTCAATCAAGCTGGAGGAATATGCTCACTCAGCATCTTTGTTATGAGAGAATATTTAAAAGGTTCAAAGACAGAAACATTCAAGTTCCAGTGAAAGCTGAGAGGCTTTGCAAACCTAATTCTCATGTGGGTTCTAAAATCTTTCCCTTCTTCTTGAAAAGCTGGATAAAATACTAAATACAAATTAAAAGTTAAATTGCCCAGTTGTTCCAGATAAGTTTTTTCAAAAAGCACTTTGAAGAAAATTGAAGGTTTCAAGGCAAATTTCCTATTTTAATAAAATTGTTTCAAGCTTCTGCTAAAGGATAAGAGAGTGGATTTTTTTTTTTTCAGTTGAGGAAATAGAACATCTTAATAGTTTTTTTGAAGTCCAAAAACCAGGGCCTTTTGTAATGGAAAAGAAGTAATTGTCTGGTCAGGGATACTGAATCATCTACTAAAATCATTGAGTGAATAGCTACTAGAGGTAAGTTTGATTCAGTAACATCTCCATCTGAAAGTTGCTCTATCAGCAAGACTTCTGCTTGTGTTCCTCATTTTCTGGGATATCTGCTTGTTGAGCAACACTTTCTAAATCACTAACACCCAACTGCAAAAATATTTAGCTGACCTTAAGGGTGCATCTTTCCTAAAAGATTCCAGCCCACTCAATAACAGACCATTAATACACACAGAGGAACACTTTAGTAAATGTAGAAATATGGGAGCTGTGTCACCCTTGCAGAAAGCATTTATCCAGCAGATGCGTGTGAGAGGATATGTTTAGATGTCTGTTGTTCAATCACAAAGGAAAGAAATCTCAGGAGTAGATGTGAGCATGAATAGAAAATGCAAGAAAAAGGTTTCATTGCTGACTCCAAATCTCGACATTGTCTGCTAAATGTAGCAGGTCATGGCATATTATAGTCTCTCATCATGCATGGTCAAATTCAAGGCACATTTTACCACAGAAGACAAAAAAAAATTGCACTGCTGCTCCTACTGACTTTCCTGCTGTTGTTTTACAGTTTGGCACCATTTATACTTCTATTATTTCCTTCCTAAGAGCAAAATATCATTTGTATTAAGTAGATGATAGAAGCTTAAACTTGTTTTAAGAAGGAGAATGAAATTAGGAAGAAGGAGAATTGGGTAATAGCTGTATTATTCATAGGAACGCATATGTAATTTATATAGTGCTACTAGTATGCCATCTAAAATTTCTATAACTCCAATTAAGCCCATTTAAGTAATGAATAGGACTACTCTACTGTGTCTGAATATTAATTTCATACTCTAATTTACATATCAGAAACTAAAAACTTATTCTTAACTCGTACAGGCATTTTACAGTAATTACTAACATAACTTTCAAAGATGCAAATGTTCTTCCAAACAATCTTGTTCCTCAGATTCCATGACCAGATTTCTGGACAGTGCCATGGGACAAAAATATTGCAGAGAGATTAAATCTGCATGAAGGTACTTAGATATCTGCCTGGAGGAGATGGAATTTTTAGCCACATTAAATAGCACAACCCCCACTGCCCCCTCCCAAAGAGGAAGAATTTTCTGCAAAAATCAAGCCCTGTAAATATCACTAAATTGGAAATCCATAAAATGAAGTAACAGTATCAAAAAATTTGGGCGTTTGAAACACTTTAGAGAATAGAATATAATTAATAAATAAAATCTTACTTCAAGTTTTACACAGAATTTTGGTTTTCCAAAAGGATGTTAAATGAGGTTAGACAATCTCAGTTCAAGATGAGAAGAACTACTCACATTGGGAACCAATTTTGGAGAAGGAGTAACCTGTGTGGTTTTGAAACACAGTAAAAGAAGAGTGGAAACTCATTAGATTATATATTAAATCAGTATTTTTTCTACTTTTTGATTAATGCATAGTATGCATATCACATGGCTTCTGATGTCCCACAGACTGGTATGCATTCTTAGATTTGAGCAGGCAACTCCCACTCTCATCACCACAATTAAACGCATACATAAGCCTGCAAAGGAGTCCAATATCACCAAGGACACTGAATGGCTGAAAATAAAGAACTGCAGAAGGAATGGTAAGTAATTCTGCAAGTAACTCTTCATGTAGTTAATGATTGCAACTGTTGTACAAATTCAACTCAAGTAGGAACTCAAGTATCTGCTGTTTGTATTGGTAGTATTCACACACTTAAAAGCATTTGCACAACCTTTTCCAATCCATTAGTTCTTTGGTAAGCAATTCTCTTTTACTTTCTGAGTTCCTTACCCCTAATGCTACCCTTCTTATCCCTAATGCAGGCCATTTCTGCTTCTTCCTAGCTAGCAACAGATACAAGAAAGCTGTTGAGTACAATTATGATGGCATTTTGGAAAGCCTGAAACTCTACTGAATATATTGGAACAGTAAAGTTTGACATTCAGCATGCAAGGGAAGAACACAAAGTGCAAGGTCCTGCACCTGGGTTAAGGCAGCCCTCAGTATTGATACAGGCTGGGGGATGAAGAGATTGAGAGCAGCCCTGCTGAGACCTGGACATGAGCCAGCAATGTGCACTTGCAGCCCAGAAGGCCAACCATATCCTGGGCTGCATCAGAAGAAGCGTAACCAGTAGGTCAAGGGAGGTAATTCAGCTCCTCTGGTCTCGTGAGACCACATCTGGACTACTGCCCTCAGCACAGAAAGGACATGGTCCTGTTCAGGCAGGTCCAGAGGAGATCCACAAAAGTGATCAAAGGCCTGGAACACCTCCCCTATGAAGACAGGCTGAGAAAGTTGGGGCTGTTCAGCTTGTAGAAAAGAAGACTCCAAGGAGACCTTATTGTGGCCTTTCAGTACTTAAAGAGGGCTTATAAGAAAGATAGGGAAAAAGATTTTTAACAGGGCTTGTAGCAATGGGAAAAGATGGAATGGTTTTAAACTAAAAGAGGAGAGTTTTAGACTAGATATTAGGAAGAAATTTTTTTAAACTTAGGGTGGTGAAACACTGGAACAGGTTGTCCAGAGAGGTAGTAAATGTCCCATCCCTGGAAACATTCAAGGCTGGGTTGGATGGAGTTCTGAGCAACCTGATCTAGCTGAAGATGTCCCTGCTCACTGTAGGAAGGCTGAAGTAGTTAGTCTTCATGGTGTCTTCCAATCCAAATCATTCTATGATTCTATGAAGAAAGAAGCTAAAGGTAAGATTGAAGCAGTGCGATTGAATTATGCAGAGTTAGGTTTCTCGTCACCTGCACCTCTTATGTTACAGAGAAGCTGTCCATTTGACTTTGCTTAGCAACTCCAAGTCCTACCAGAAGTTCCACAGGAAAGCAAGGCAATCTGAGAGCCAGTGCTGACACACTGCTTTCCCTTGTCTTAGAGAACTTGAGTCACCCAGAGTAGAGAGATGTATGCAAATGCATCCCTCATAACTTAAGACATAACTTCTTGATGTTCCTGGATTGTTACTTTCAAGAGTAATTTTCAGACATATAAATAGTTCTGGTCATGATTAGAAATAAAGAAACAAAGAATAGCAAGGTTCTTTGAATTTTAGTATGTCAAAATATGCCCTTCCTTCTTCACACTCTGCTCTCAAAAAGAGACAGATAGACAAAGGAAGGGGGAAAGTTGCCTTATCATATGAGACCATAAAGAAATACTCTGTAGAGGTCCACCTCTAGAAAGGAGGAAATCTGGGAGCAAAGAGAGCAAAACTTCATACATGCCATATTTTTCTAGATTTTCTAGTGCATACAAGGGCTCAGGTTTTTACGTCAGCTTTGAATCTTACCCATCACTCTCAGAAATGCTTGCACTTTCACAAAACACAGATACACACCTGACTTTCTGTGATTAAGATCCCTTTCCCTCATCCCAATCTCCTTTGTCATAAATAATTTTCTCTTGTCTCCTTCAATTACTGTTTGCATGTAGATGTAATTATCTTATTCTCTTAGATAGGCAATTATGAAAAAGGAGCTTTTCAAAATCAAAACTAGCATTCTTAGACATGAATCCTCACTAGCAAGGTCCTACAGACTCCAGCTTGTTTTTCATGGAGCAAGTGCAACTTCCAAAAATATTGCAGGTCAGGTTGTTCTAGTCTTCCTCTCAGACACTCAGGTTGTGAGGCTAGGCTTTCAATATAGGCAGCAACATGAGGAAGACCCTCCCAAGGAGGATGTGCAGAAAAAAAAAAAACAAACACACATTTCCTGCCCCACCATGTTCCTTAAAAGACCCAGACAGATCTGTTGTCCACATAGTGCAGCTGAGTAGCTCAGGAAACATGACAGCCAGTGATAGGCCATGGGCTTTGTACCAAGGTTGCCAGGTCTCAGGACTGAGGTATATCTGGCAGGTTTTGTTTGGAGTGTATCTTGACTTTTTTTTTTTTCCAGAGGTGTTAGACAGAATAGTAATTTTTCTGAAAATCAGAGGACAGCAGAGCCACCATGGAAAGCATGGGATAAAAAATACAGGCACATCTCATGAAGAATGTGATCATCTTAGAACAACATGCTCATACCCAAATCACCCAATTTCTGAGGGTGAAGCTAGGACAGGGTAGCCAAGAAGGAGGACCACAGCCAATATAGAAATATAATAGAGAAAATGACATCTGTTTATATGAGGAAATACCCAAGAATATGCTATCCCACAAATATGCTTCAAGTCCATACTCCCATCTTTGTCCACCTAGGACAGTTAAACCTCTGCTGCTCCTTCTACTAGGCTACAGGCTTGCCAGGAGTCTGACAATGACTCTGACTCTTCCCATCATCTGTTCTGAGCTAATTCAGGTACTATTAGCAATGGTGCTGCAGCAAAACAGACCAGAATACGTGCTGACAAATGTTGTGTCATTGCAGTTAAGTGATCAATACTATCATAGCTGCCATAGTGAGCAGGTTTAAAACAACAGAATTGTGACCATATGGCCATCTGGTGCCTTATTTTACGTACGCAGGCATTAAAATACACAGAAGGTGCCTGAAAAAAAATGAATTTGCAAAGATTCTGCCCATATTTCAAAACCTCCAAGCGTCCCTAGTCATTCTTCAGATTTTTCTACCCAAATAGAAATGAAATCTAAGCTGTGGAGGGAAAAAAAATCTTAACAAGAAATAGTTATATATTAAACACCCATTAAAACTCACTTTTTAGAAGTACATGAGTGGACAGTTAAGGTCACTCACGCTGTTAAGAAATGTGATGGTCTCACATTTGTGCCAAGAAAACTTTAAACTAAGCAACCCTCCTTTGCATAGTATTAAAAAGAGGTCAAGAATCAGATACACTCATACATCACAAAATGAATGGATTATAAATAGACTTTTAAGATAGCAATAAAATCATTCATTACACTTTTTAAATGAAAAGTTGGAATGAAAAAAGCATCCAATGTAATAACTGCTTTGAATATCCACAGCTGGCAAGCAGCTGAATTTCAAATGGGCTTTCTTTCCCAAATGCCAAAAGTACTAATTCATTGCTGTGACTCCGCTTATGTGAATTATAACTTTTACAAACACTTTGTATAATGATATGCCCAGCCACTGTGTGTTCCATGCAGACCACACTGTATTAATCTGTGGAATGGCAAAATACTGGGGATAAGTGTGATCCATGTCATCAGAGCTACAAGCGTGGCATTGACAAAACTTTGCATACAAGATAACCCCCTTTCTGAAATTGCCTTGCTGGAAACAGAAGTTTAGGAAAGAGGGGATGACCTCTAATGAAATTAAAACCCTGCATCCACAATTTGGGAAAAATATCTTATTCATGAAGACTGTGATTTTTCAAAAATATATACTGCAGTTACACAAACAAGCCCAGGTTCTTGGACAACCTAAGAGAATATGATCAACTCATACTAGCAAAGCTACAACGATTTACACTGAGGTTTTCTCCCCTTGCATTAAGCATCTTTCTTCAGTTAGAACTGTAAGTATCTATCAGTGCCTACAGGATGCGTGGTTTCTAAAATATATCACCTTCCTCCCTTAATTGCACAAAACAAGCTGTGGGTTTTGCTGGGAAAGGTCAAGGTTGCAATGGCAGTTAAGTTATCCCCAAGAAGTAAGTTCCATTGAGTGTTCTGGATAAGCAACAGAAAACATTGCACCTCCAGACCTAAGAGTTCTTGAGGATTATCTCCCATAAATAACAACACAGTAATGTAGCTGTAGCTGCAACTATGGATCTCAAGATCTGTGTCTATACTTTCCACAAAAACTCTCCTCTTCTTTATCAGCTACAAAGCATAATAGATTTAGCTGGCTGTGCATTGCAACACTGCTAAGATTAGAGGAACTCTTGCAATTCCTTCTAGTTCTGATTTCTGTGAACCATTGACTTTGAGATCACAACATAGAATACAGCTTTAACATTAAAAATGAGAAGGGCTTAATAAAAGTAAGATTCAGAGATTCTGAGGAAAAAGGAGCACAGACCAAAGAATTGCATTCTCCAATTATACAAAGTTCCCGTAGGCTGGAAGGATAGAGCTATCTTTTTTGGGAAAAAGTTCCCAGGACAAAAAGGAATAAAGTAGACAAACAAGAAACAAATTTCTAACTAGCATCTTCTGAAATTACAGTCTGAGTTCACATTTGTTCAAGACACTGGAAAAGTCTTTCTTTTGATTTCTAAAAGCTGCCCTAAGAATATTGCTTTTGGACTTGTCAGTGAAACCTGCTAAAGCATAGTAATTCACCTTTCTAAAACAATGTTCATTTATCACAATTACACTCAACTGGTAAACTTTGCTCCAAACCTACTGAGTTAAATTACTGTGAGTTCAGTAAAGAATACTATTCCTGCTGGTACTGGACACACAGAAGGAGACAGAGTATTCCGCATACCAAGAACAGAAGAGCTTTATACCACTGCCTATTAGTGCCTGTGGTACTTGCATATCATCAGCACAGTACTGGGGCACTTTGTGATCTTTAGCCTCTTTTCTTGTACGACTTCTGATGCACATATCATCAAGCTACAACTGAAAGACATAAAACACAAGCAGGCTGACTTGCTCACATTCACATGAAAATATGGTCTGAGGGTGAAGTTAAACCTGCCAATCCAGACAAGGCTGCTAGTGCTGGCTAGTTTCCTTCCTCAGTAACATAATTGTGTAAAACTTTGTCACTGAGCTGGGGTGGTGATGGGAACTGCTGCAGCTATCCAATCCATTCTCCTGGATAAGAAATCGTTTAATGTCTGTTCCACAGCAGGGGTAAAATTTCATGAATAATCAGAAGGTAGATGGTTTAGTCGGCACAAGAATTATTATGACAACCCACTGTCCTTAGAACACAGGACCTAAGGACTGAACATTAAAAGTAAAACAGAAAACACAGGTCTATTTTTAACTTGTCCAGCATTACAGAGCCAAGGGAGAGAGGGTACAGGCTGCCAGACAGTATGACCCATTGGACCCATTCATCTGGTCACTGAATATACTCTCAGTCTCACAGGACTTGTGATTCAGACCTCTTGAGTCAGAGGTGCATATGTTAGCCCCATAAATTTCTCCAGCTGCTTCTTTAAAAACCATGTAAACTTTCAACATTCATATTGAGGGAGGAGTTCCATGGAAACCTGAGTAAGAGAGTCCATGTGATATATGAGAGTCATGGCAGAAGGAGGGAATGTTCCTTTTATATATCTGTATTTGTAGCCTTGCAGTTGCAAATAAAACCATAAAGATGTTACCCCAAAGGCTATTTCACTAACATTTACAGAATTCATATGTCCTCTATTATAAAATATTACCCTTAGTTGATTTTTTAATCATGCAGTTTTTCAGTTCCTGCAGTTGCCAGCACCATCCCAGACATATATACCGGGCAAAGACAGACCGACTCTATTAATAATATTGCTTCCTAACTCCACTCACCCAGGTTTACACCCTGTGGCAAGGTAAGTAAGAATGGACAAACCAATTCCAAGCTGAAAATAGATCAAAAGCCATATACAGCCACAGAATAGACAGAAATCAAGAGAGTTCAATGAATTGTATTTCTTGTGTCAGAATTTTCTTCAACCTTAACTTTTTTTTGGAGATCTTTCTGAGACCTAAACATTAAACAGTCTGAAATTCTGTAAGACAAAGTCAAGGGGAAAAGATCTACTCTGTGTTTCATGATTACTTTTTTTTCCCATTAGTAACTAAGTACTTGGTAATCTACATATTTCTTTTTTTTTGTGTTTATATTTAAAGCTGACCTTGTAAGTGAAAAAAATACTGCTTGGCCCTTATATTACACAAATTTAAGTATTTTCTCTTCATGCATTTGGCATCAAAACTGTTCCCTCTCCTCACATATTGAACTTCAGCAGACAACTAGGAGGAAAACATACATTTTTATGCTTCTTTACATCATTTCCATAACTGAATTTCTTAGGGGCAAGGAAATCTCTTACAGGAGCCAAACAAATCAATGTTATGGTGCAGACCTTTGAAAAACACAGTTTGAACTCATCCTTCATGCTCTGATCCCTTTTTCTTCTCCCATGATAAAAAGACTCAGGACTAACTATTCTGGTGATAGAAAAGACAAATCACAATCTTCTGATGTAATTTCAGCTGATAGTGCACATACATGTGGCAAGGTGCGAGGTACAGCTGAGTAGCAGAGACAGCTGCCTGATTGAATGGCACAGGTATTGAGTCAGTTAATGAGACAGATGGTGTATGGTGAAGCTTTTGCTGAGCTGCAAGTTTTAATTCCTTGCTTTGCTTCTGATTCACTATCCACAAACACTACCCTCCACATGGAGCCTGAGCTCATTAGAACACTGTTGCGATTGCTGATTCATTTGGGCAAGCCATATGAGTGGACACTTGCTGGCTGGAGACTAAACATTGTCCTTCTACAAACCCTTATCTATTTTGGGGGTTTTTTTTAAACAAAAATAACCTAAAGAACCCCCATGAATATGAAATTCTTCTCAAGGAAAGCATGAACAGTAAGTGGGAGATCTTATAGATACAGTATTTAATGTGGTATTGGAGGGTGCTAAAGTATAAGACCTAGGAAAAGACATGTACAGAATACAAGGAAAAATATATGACTGTTCAGGACAAAACTTGAGCATAAATTTAAGGGTACTTCAGGACTGCATAGATTGTAATGGCTTTTTTCACCTGGAGCCCCAAAATAACAGATTCTTCTATGTCATGAGGAGCAGGGGCAACAGTATTCCACAAATCAGTTATGGAATTTAGGAAGTTAGATTCCCTGAGCTTCCTACACAGTCAGTAAAGAAAGATTTCTGCAGAAGTTGTACAGAGAGTGTTTCTCTGTAATGGTTTGATTTTGACCCCTCCAGAATAGCCAGGTTGTGGTTGAGGAAGAACTACATCTCCCAATATTCCATGCGATTTTTCTACGTAAATCAGGGTGTATTGTGGGGGTGGGACACTTCCTTTTCCAGCTCCCTCGCTATCTCTCTCTCTCTCTTGTCTTCGGTGTGTGTGTGTGGAANTCTCTTTTCTTCTCCTTATCTCCCTTGGGCTTGTACAGGGGGGTGAGGGTTGGAAGGAAGAGGGGGGCTGCAGACGCTGTGAAGGTTTTGGGAGAGTTTTGACTCAAACCATCACATTCTCAAAGCTCCCATTACAGCCAATCAGGAAAAAAAAAATGTAATTTGCGCATAACTTGTTGTGTTAGAGTGGGAGGTACAAATCCCCTTCTGCAGAAGAACATACAAGCAAGCATTTCAGGATACACATCTGGGAAAACAATAAATGCACTCAAATGTTTACTGAAAGCAGTATGGAACATAGTCTGAGATAAACATGTAAAAATACAGAACTGGGATGTACAACACTTGTCTGCTTTTTCACTGGTAATATACCCTCTCTACCTTTTAAGTCAGGATAGAGGAGAGAGATACATAGTTTTGCTCATTTCCAGCTGAAACATGTAATCCCCTCCTCTGTATCTGCACCCAGCACTGATAGCTGCTGTGTAATAAATAATTGTCACTTCACATTCATAAGAACCATTCAGGAAAAGCGACATTATCTGTGCCTAGGGACTGGAGTGTAATCATCAGGAAAGTAACTGCACTTCCAAAACATGGAGCATTTATTGTCTCTTATTTTCCATGCCCTCTCTATCCCAGTTTCCGCATTTACTCTGTTTGCATCTGCCACAGATGACCAGACCTGTCTTTTACAAATCCTTGAAGGTTTCTTTGTCCTAGCCTTCTTCCCTTGAGTGGGAACAAAACACAGAGCATAAGTAATGTTTTGTGGGTCTGTCCTTAGAGATGTCTCTCAAAGGCCAAATCCAACCATATTTGAGAAGTTGCACAATAAAAATATAGTCAGCAATAGTACAGTATTTGCAAGATGATGGAAATCAACCCAGGTCCTTCTGCATAATGTGTTTGCTTAACTCAAAGCAGGCAGCCACCACATTGAGGAGCACTGGGACCATAGATGCCCAAGAGTTTTTGGGAAGTCCTAGGCAGTCTTGTACTTCCAGGAGAACGTCCATAGAACTTCCAAGAAAGCTAAACAGGGTGCAATTATCTACATGTCCCTTAAAGATTTATGAAGATTACTTCTAACACATGGTACCAAGATAAAGGTAGTAATGACTGAGGAGAAAACATTTGTCTTTTCTGTAGCAAGCTTGTTCATTCTGAATGTAGAATCATTAAGAACTGGATAGTTGAGCCCGACTTTCAATAAGCAACCTGAAAGACAACTACCCAATACTTTTTAGCATGTCTAGCCTTCCTTAATACTGTAGATTTGAAAAGACAAACCACATTATGACTATGTTCAACTACATTCACACCCTGTTAGTATGTAGATTCAATCTTCAACATGCACTCAGTCACTCCACTTGGCTGTATAACTTTCAGCTATATTTAGACAGACTTTACTCCCAAAACATGGATGGGGGACAGTCAGATCTTCATTTTAAGGGGATTTAATAGGCCAAATGAGAACACAAATGGTTTCCAAACTCAAAAGGCAGACCATTATTTCTTGGGACATTGCTTGTACAAGCTCATAAATAAATTAAAATTAAGTTGATTTTCAAGAAGACAGGTTACATTTAAACCCCTAGTCCCCCTAGTACTCCTAGAAAGAGTCAGAAAATATCATTTAGGATGTTACACCTGAGTGGGGTCACTCTCAGGAACACTATGTAAGACGTAGAGCAGAGCAGATCAGTCTTCTTACCACATAAGTCGATTGTGTTGCAGGATCCAAACAGAGAATGCAAAAATTCCCCCAAGCCAGCAAGCAAAATGAGGGGAAATAAAACTTAGGAGACAAAACTCCAAAATGCAAACCAAAGCCTTTACTCAGTTTCAATTCAGAGGCAGTTTAACAGAATGAGGATTGAAACTACATAGAAATGTTAGATATATCTATGATGAAATATATAAACAAACCAAATGAAAGACTAGCCTGGAAAAGGATCACTCCACCACAGCTATTATCAGAACTTTACTAAGGGTTTATGCGTGACCTCTGTCTTCAGCTGATTTGCTATCTGATGCTGATTTTTTCTGAATAAACAAAGCACTTGAAACTTGGGAGCCTTGTTTCATTGACTATAACAAACTAATTACATTCATATTAATGAGAAACTGTGCACTATGTGCCATGGACCATTCCTGCTGTCACCTAAGTTGAATTAACAAAGCAGATATACTAAGCTTCCAATATAAGAACTTCAAAGATGAGAAAGTAAAAGCATGATTCTGTTAATGTAATCATGAAACAGCACTGGAAATATAAATTATGTAAATCAGTAACTATTTATACTGCATTATAAATGAGACACTGTAGATTGCAGAACTTGCTGGAATCAGGTGCACTGTTACTTGACTAAATACAAGCTAAGTCCCAGCAGCTTATACAGATAGAAACAGTGCCTTAGAAACCAAAAGAAAATTTTGGAATCAACAGAGAGGAAAGTCATTCCTACACTAGGTTTACTATCTTTCTCTTTTTTCTGCTTAAAAAAAAAATGGTGATGACTGATACAAGAAATTTAAAAAGAAAACAGGATCCCTTGAACAGTCTGCGTGTTGCTGATGAGTTGAATAGGGGCATTTCAACAGATGAGATCCCTGACCAGAACAGAGGATTGCTGAATCCCAGCATTATTTGAAATCCCCTATTAAAATTCTACATCATAAATAAAAATAAGACTATTTCCTGCAAAGAAATATACTTCGAAGAATTATGGCTCTATATGAAAAAAAAATCTTGTCTCCTTCTCAGGAGTTAAAAATCTGTTTGCAATTGCTGATATTCATTTCAGTTTGCAAGCAAGAACATTTGCCCTGTTTTTGATAACCACTTGAAATCAAACATTGCATTTCTCCATCAGAGGTTACTGTAGTGGCTGAACTGTACTTTAATTTCTAAGAAAGCCAGAGGAAGTTCAGTAGTCCTATTCTGTCTGTGATTACTATACTTGCAAAGACTTCTTTCCTCAGACAGATCTTCCTTCACTGCTTTCTTGATGCCTGTGGGGTGTTCCCTTCCACCATCTTTTGACATTCGTGACTCCTTTCTCAAAATATATTATTTCCAACTCAGATTGCTCAGTTTTCAGCAATTCCTACAAAAGGACATACAAGATGGTCTGATAAGGTGACCAGCAGCCTCTGGCATTTGCTTCATGTATCAGCATTTTGGGATGGGGTCCATTCTTTCTTTCATGCTAGTTTACTAGCTCTGCTTTGCCATTGAAGTCATTGCAATGTGCTAATGAGATCTGGGGTACCTAATATCAAGTCTCAAGGGCTGGCTTTATTGCCAAACAGAAACACACCCTTTTCTTAGTTTCACAGAAACCTATTGGTTTTCCCATTTCTTTCATTACATTTGCTTGTGAAGTCTGCTGTTTTGAGCAGGTAACAACCCCAATGATTATTATTATTAGCTCAGATTAGATTATCTGATTTGTCACTTTTTGCACCTTGTGACGTTTTCCGTTGGCTGGATTATGTGCATATTTTTTGTTGTAAGATCTACAATCAGGTTTCTAATAGTGCCCATGCATTTTCTTATTCTTTTATAATGCAATATGGCTTTTGGCATGGCCAGAAAGTACGTGAGCTTTTTCAAATCAAACACCTAAAGAGACTGTGTTTGAAGATGCAATTTATATGCAAGTGGCTTAAGAGGAGTCTGCAATGTGGGCAGGTTCTGTTATTCTGCTCTTAACATCTGCAAACTTTTCAAATATATTCAGAAAATAAAAGTAACTGCATTGCACACAAAAAGTCATTGTAGTCTCCTCCTGCCTTTGAGAGCATGATGAACTTAGCAGAATTCAATTAAAGTTTATATTGCACTTTACCGGGGCGGGGGGCAATTTTGATGCAATCATAAACAAATCAGATAGGAAA
This sequence comes from Piaya cayana, assembly GCA_013389865.1. Lineage (NCBI taxonomy): Eukaryota > Metazoa > Chordata > Aves > Cuculiformes > Coccyzidae > Piaya > Piaya cayana. The sequence goes on along the minus strand of WAAB01018431.1, from coordinate 2,877 downwards.
GTTGTCATAATGGCATAAAAGTATGCAGAGACAAAGCAGCTAAAGGAGGGTCATTGCTGTGCATTCCAGTTCTAAGATACATTTCAAGTTATCCCTGAAAGCCTCTGCTTTGGCCTATTAGCCAGATAAAACTGACCTCAACATCAGGAGGAAAGATTTTACCCAGACACTGATGTTTTAGGTGATTTGTAATAAACAGAAAGAAATCAAAGATAGATTTTCACATTAGTTTTTCCCCATGACTTTCTCTGAATGAGCTTCAGGAATCTGAGGCTCAAGATTTTAATTAAAGGAGTACAAATTAAAACCTAACTATTCACAACCACTCATGTTAAGTCTCATTAAACATATGAAGCTGCCCTTTGTCCTCACTAACTCCTGGCTTCCTTCAGAGCCACTGCCCTAGGAGATAAGAAGTTTCCCTTTATGTTTTTTCCTCTATATTAAGGTGTAAAATATCTATTCAGCTCTTTCCTGGGACTTCTGCACACCCAGGGGTAGAAAGATCACAGCCACATTCAAATGGTATTCACAATTAAACACTACAGCCTTCCGAGAAAGGCTAAAAGACTGTGGTGATTAACTGATTGCTTTCAAAACCAAAATTTCAGAGGTGATTGGGGGTATTTTTCATAAAAAATGTAAGGGCAAACTGTAGATGGATTTTAAAGAGTGTCCCCCACTAGTGACGTTACATTATAAAGCTGTATCCAGCTACAGGACGGTGAGTTCTGTGGTGGGGGTGGCCATTAAAGGCAGTGGGACACTTCCCTGACCAGGCAAAAGACTAAAAACTCAATCTGGGGTTGGTGCTAGGCTCCTGGCTCAATGGCTGGTCCTGCACAGTGCCTGACAGGAGGGGGTGGTACCAGAAGATATTGCGGGGGATTTGAATGGTCCTTAGGGATCACAGCGACTGGAGCATAAGTGAAGAGGAGCAGGGCAAAGAGGTGCGGGACACGTTGAACAGGGCAAGTTAAACAGGGCAGTTTGAGTGGCAGTTCAAATGGGCAGGGAGGCCGCTGAGAGGGGCTCAAGCATGGTCAGAAGTGACTGAGGACTATGGTGGCTACCCGTCAAAAGATTAAGGCTGTACCAAGCATGACGTAAGCTGCCATGCAGACGGAGCCCCAGTGGGCACATGCAGCTACCCAGACCCTGGGCTGCAGACAGTGTCCCCCTCCCACAGCAGCTCACGCCTTTGGCACTGGCTCCACCTGTGGAAGTTGTGCTCGGGTGGGGGAACTCCTTCATTTGGTGGAAGTGCTGAAGAAAGAAGTGGAAAGACTGAGGACCATCAGGGAATGTGAGAGCGAGATAGATCAGTGGAGCAGGGCCCTCTCACAGTCTGCCAGAGCTAGTGAGGCTGAGCACCACCCACCAGTAAGCTGCAAGGCTGGGAGAGAGGGAGATGGGGAATGGCAGCAGGTTCCTGTCCAGAGAAGGAAACCCACTCGCCCAACCCAGACAACTAACCCCCAGATGGAACAAATATGAGGTGCTGCAGAGGCACCCCATCCCTAAGGATGAAGAGGACTGCACCCACAGTCTGGAAACATTTCCAAAGCTCCACCATCCTGTGACAGTCATAAAAGCATCCTCTGTTAAAAAGAAGCGGAGGGTGTTTGTCTTGGGGGATTCCCTTCTTAAAGGAACAGAGGTCCAAAGGGAGGTCTGCTGCTTTCTGGGAGCATCAGTAAGGGACGTTACTAGAAAACTTCCATCCCTGGTCAAGGACACAGATTACTACCCGCTACTAGTATTTCAAGTTGGCAATGAAGACATAGAGCATAGAAAGCATAAAGCTGTTAAGAGGGGCTTCAGGACTCTAGGGGGAATGATCAAGGGCTCTGGGACACAGGTAGTAGTTAGCTCCATTCCAATACTAAGGAATGAGGAGCAGGAAGTGAGGAAGAAGAAATTTATTAATGACTTGCTCAGGGACTGGTATGAAAAGAAGGGGTTTGGGTTCTTTGATCATGGGGAGGCCCACGCACCCCCAGGATTTCTTACTAGGGATGGGACAAGCCTGTCTCCTAGGGTGACTAAAACCCTCTCTAAAAATCTAGTTAATCTCATAAATCAAGCTTTAAACTAGATGTGAGGTGGGAGGGGACTGAGGCCAGGCCAGATGGGAGTGGGACTGGAGGTGGGACTTGAGTGTCAAAGGGGTGGTGTGCTGGCGAGGACCGCCAGTATATCACCACTAAGCATGAGGGGCTGAGTGCACCTAGGGATGGTAAGCAGGAAACTGGCACTGTGGCCTTAGTTAACCCAAGGACCACTCAATTGCGAAGAAACCCTATTACGAGGGCTGTAGGTTCCCCAGCCCAGCTGAAGTGCATTTACACCAATGCACGCAGCATGGGAAATAAGAAGGAGGAGTTAGAAGCTGTGGTAGGGCAAGGAGACTATGATGTCGTTGCCATTGCGGAGACATGGTGGGATGACTTATACAACTGGACTGTACCCATGGTGGGATATAAACTCTTCAGGAAGGACAGGAAGGGCAGAAGAGGAGGTGGGGTAGCCCTCTATGTTAGAGAGAGCTTTGATACCCTTGAGCTGGATTACAGCCAGGAAGGGACTGAGTGCATGTGGGTAAAAATCAGAGGAACCCAGAGGCAGGTAGATATTGTGATGGGAGTCTGCTATAGACCACCCAGTCAAGAAGAAGCAGCTGATGAGCTCTTCTACAAGCAACTGAGAGTAGTCTCAAGCTCGCTACCTCTAGTCCTCGTGGGAGACTTTGGTTTCCCAGATATCAGCTGGGAGTATAACACAGCAGAAAGGAAGCAGTCCCAGAGGTTCCTGGAGTGTGTGTAAGACAACATCCTCACACAGCTGGTGAGTTGAACTGACAAGGGACAGTGCCCT